>PVJH01020104.1:0-41850 GCA_004026705.1 Nesogale talazaci | reverse complement strand
TATGATCTGCACAATTGTTCCTATACCTGAGTTCATTGATGCGGCCATGAAGCCATCCCTTCTCATAGAGGGCCTTCCTCTTTTTCTCGGCCCTTCCACTTTATCAAACATGATGTCCTTCTCCAGGACTGGCCTCTCAAAATAACATGTCCAAAGTATGTAGGACAAAATTTTGCCATCTTTGCTTCTAAGGAGAATTCTGGCCTTACTTCTTCCAACACAAAGACTGTATATGTATATGTGTGTGTGTGTGTGTGTGTATATATATATATATATATATATATATATATATATATACATGCAGGGGTATGACCCCCCAAAAAAAAACAAATCTAACAAACTCCACTAGGCAGGACTTTCATAGTATGCATTTTTCCTGTTAGGTGAACATCAAAAGCTCACTCTGAGTTAGTGCACTCAGTGGTATGGCCTTGAAAGATTCTCTGTGATCACAGTGAATGTTTTTTCATAAAAGCAAAAGTTTCACTTGAAACTCATTTTTTTTTGTGATGAATAAGAGCTGTTAGAGCCCCCAATAAAATCATTGGGGGGGTATAGAAGGGGAGAAGAGGAGGTTATACCAAGGGCCCAAGTAGAAAATATTTGGAGATGTATATGGCAATATGTGTACAACTATACTTGATACAAATGATGTATTGAATGTTTAAGACCTAACTGTAAGAGTCCCCAAAATCACTGAAAGAAAAAAAAAAAGGAGCAATGTAGAATGATGACAGATTTCCTTCTGGATGTCCCTCACTTCCTGAATGAATGAAAATGTGGACTCAGAGCATTTGAAGTTCATTCCTCCTGGTCAGACTGCTAATCAAGTTGACTATTTAAAGGGTCTGAAAATATTGTGCAGCAGTGTGCGACAAAAAGCCTCCTGATTGATGGAGGATTAGGGACTGGCTTCTCCACCACTACAAAGTTCCTACTCATGCAACCCTCTCAGTGCTCAAGTCTTTTGGTGAAAAACAGCATGTCTCTCTTGCCCCACATATCTGACTTATCTGACGTCATTTTGTGTGAATTGTATTTGTTTTCATTTGAAGTCAGAGTGACATAATAGAAGTGATTTGATAAAATAGAAGAGGTGAAGGAGAAATGAGGAAGGTATTGTCGACCTTCCAAACAGATGGGTTTGAAAAATATTTCCAAGAATGGAACTGCAGATTTGACAAAGGTATTAATTGTAATGGAGAGTACATTGAAAGTGATAAATACTTTGCCAAAACAATTTGCATACGTAACCCCAAAAATCCTATTTGGAGGATGTCCCTATGTGTGTGTGTGCATTTATATAACTTTCATATACAATTGTTATTATATAACAAAGAGATGTCTAACAATGTCTACAAGAAGTATATAAACAATATTTTATATCAGCTACTCAATATTTTATATCAGCTACTCAAGAATTATCAAATAATTCTTGAAAGAAATAATTGTCTTTCTCACATTCAACAACCCCTTGAGGATTGTGGTAGACTGGGTTGGCTCTATAGAGAAACAAAACAAGTGACACTCATATATATATATATATATATATATATATATATATATATATAAAGGAAGAGTTTTACATCAAGAAATCCTTATATACCAGTAAGGTGTCCTAGCCCAGTGCAACTCAATTCCATAAATCCAAATCCAATCCTTGACTACAAGTCCTCCTTCAGACACCTGCAAACACATGCGATGTTGTTTGTTATTATATAAAAAATTATATAAAACACTATATTTTGTTGATCTTATTCAGAGGGAAAATTAATGTGATATAATAGCAAAAACCAATATATGTTTTTAAAAAGATATATAAATAAGTTTTGAATGAGTATTTATAATCTGAACTCTATCTTACACATTGCATATTGAATTGTCTATTTAAAAGATGCAGCCATTCTAAAACTGCTCAGTAGATTTAACAGTGTTTATATGAGGGCTTGCTTAATTTATTTGAGACTACATCCTACTTTTTATTAAAGAATATTAATAAATCAATATTTATTTTAATATCTAACCCACAAAACCTTTTTTATTCTTTAAGTGATATTTTCTGTGAAGAAACATGGTATAAGATATGATTAAAAATAATTATCTGACATCTTTGTTGATTTTTTTCTCTTAAATGAAGATTAAAATATGCTTCAGTATTTTGTATTATTGGACTTGGATTAAAACTATGTTATATGTTTTGTGTTAATTAATGTATTAAGTATGTATGAAATAATCAAGCAGTAGCATCTAAAATTACAAAACAAAATGTATAATAAAAAGCAGTTTATTTGTTGGCATGTTTTAAAAAATTTCCTCACACATGCATACTGTCATCACTTTTTAAAAAATATAATACCAATAAAATTGTACAAATGACAGCACATGAAATAAAAATAGAAGCTATTATGTCGTATCATTTCAGATGATTAATGAACAATAGCAGAAGTGAAATGACACTTTTTAATCCCACAATTTATAAGATGGTTGTAAATAACTTTATAACACTTGTGGTAGTTAGATGACTTTTTATCTAGACACTCCTGGATAGTGGTAGAGTCATACGTGTCAATCATTTCCAGCCAGATGCTGTCCCCTTGCGTGCATGGCCTTCATATAAGGAAGACCCTAGGACCTGCTCTCTCAATGCCACTTTCCCTGATTGCTGGAAGGCTCTACCATGTTCCCACAGAATGTGGATCCACACAATGTTGCACCTACCACCCTGTGACCTTCCTACACTTTGCAACATCGCATGTGTTTGCAGGTGTCTGAAGGAGGACTTGTGGTCAAGGATTGGATTTGGATTTATGGATTTATGGAATTGAGTTACACTGGGCTAGGACACCTTATTGGTATATAAGGATTTCTTGATGTAAAACTCTTCCTTTATATATATATATATATATATATATATATATATATATATATGAGTGTCACTTGTTTTGTTTCTCTATAGAGCCAACCCAGTCTACCACAATCCTCAAGGGGTTGTTGAATGTGAGAAAGGCAATTATTTCTTTCAAGAATTATTTGATAATTCTTGAGTAGCTGATATAAAATATTGAGTAGCTGATATAAAATATTGTTTATATACTTCTTGTAGACATTGTTAGACATCTCTTAAATATTATGAAATATAGCATCCCCAAGAAAATGACACAAAATTTTCTCTTTTTTTAATGGCTTTATTGGGGGCTCATACACCACTTATGACAATATATACATACATATTCTGTGCCTAGCACCTTCACGTCTGCTGCCATCTCCAAATATCTAAATATCATTTTCTAAATATCTGCTTTTCCACTTGAGCCCTTGATATCAGCTTTTCCTCCTTTCCCTTCCCTCCATGCTTCCCCCTCCCTCACCGACCCTCAATACTTTATAAATTATTGTTATTTTGTCATATTATACACTGCTGGACATCCCCCCTCACCCCTCCTCCAATGTCCATCCTGCAGAAAGAAGGTTATGTGTAGATCCTTGTGGTTGGCTGCTCCTCCCCTCCATTCCTCTTTCCCTCTACCCAAGTGGTAACTCCACTCTCACTACTGGTCCTGAGGGGTTCATCTGTCCTGGGTTGCCCATATTCCCAGTTCCCGCCTCTACCAGTGTACCTCTTCCAGGCAAGCTGCAATTGTAAGGTAGAATTGGCATCATGATAGTTGGGGGGGGGAAAGCCTTCAGCAACATAGGAAAGTTGTATGTTTCATCGCTACACTTCACCTTGATAGACCAGTCTCTTTTCCACGATTCTCCTGTATGTAAGGGGGTGTCCAAATGCCCACAAATGGGCCTTGCTTTCCCACCCTGTTATCCCCCTCATTCATAATGATATGTTTCTTGTTCTTTGATGCTTGATAGTCGATCCCTTCAAGCCCTCGTGATTACACAGACTGGAGTGTGCCATGTGGGCTTTGCTGTGTCTGTGCTAGATGGCCACTTGTTTACCTTCAAGCCTTTAAGACCCCAGATCCTTTATCATGTGGTAGGTGGGCACCATTCACTTCATCCACTCTGTTTGTCTCTGTGCCCTGTTGTCTTTAGCCCTCATATCAGGAGGGTGGGCATATAATGATACGTTCTTTGTTCTTTGATGCTTGATGCCTAATTCTTTCCACACCTCGTGGTTGCTTAAGTTGGTGTGTGTCTTCTATGGTGAGCTTTGTTGCTCCTGGGTTATATTACCTCTTGTTTACCCTCAAGTCTTTAAGACCACAGTCACTATACCTTTTGATAACTAGACACTGTCAGCTTTCTTCACCACTCTTGCTCATGGCCTCACATGTCCTCAGTGATCGTCTCAGGAAGGTGCATCTGTGGTGATACGATTTTTCCCTGTTTGATGTCTGAGACCTGATCCTTTTGGCTCCTTGAAGACACACTGGCTGTTGCGTTTCTTCCATGTGGTCTTATTAATTTCCCAGTTAGATGGCTATTTGTTTATCTTCATGCTTTGAGACCCCAGACTCTATATCCTTTCATAGCTGGGTGCCATCAGCTTTCTTCATCACATTTATTTATGCATCTATTTGACTTTGGTTATGGTGTTGGGCCAGTGAGCATCACGGAATACCAGTTTAATAGAACAAAGTGTTCTTGCATCGAGGGAGCCTCTGGGTGGCAACCCAAGGACCATCTGCTACCATAGTACTAAACCTAAATATATGGAACTGGATTTATTCCTTCATTATCATAAATAATTTTGTTTACATATGTACATGTCTGTGTTTAGACCTCTGCAAGTGTCCTTTGCTTTTTAGTTCTTTCCTCCTGTCCCACTATCATGTTCTTTACAATTAAAGATGTGTTAGTGTATTTATAGATCCCTGTCTGTTTGATGACAATATTGTGTGATAAAGTTTCTCTCCCTACCAAACAGTCCTTAATAGATAAAGATGAAATAATATGAGAAAATGTGTACTCTGGTTTTTTGCAATATGTACAGGGAGAATGTTTAGTTGCATCTGTCCCTGCGGACATTAAGTTAAGCTAGATCAGTAATATATGGAAAGTGCCTAACTCTAAACAAATCTGGAAACACTCAAACAAAGTTAAATAGGTTTATTTTTGAAAACCATACAATGTGAAGTAGTTATTAAATACAAAATTAACAGGGGCTTTATAGGAAATCATTAAAGTTTGCTTACCTGGAACCTACTTCATAGGATATTTTTACAAAGAATTATTTTCTCATGTCTGCTATCAAGATACATCGACGACTGACTGATGCATCAAATTGTAGACCGTAACCAGATATGATCATGGGCACCCATTAATTTTGGTGAAAGATTCTTTTCCCAGCTCTGTCCACAGCTTAAGGATTTCTTTAATCTTACCCAGATTTTGAATACTTGAAATCCCTAGCATACAGCTTTTTGTCTACTCACCATATATTTTTCAATGGTTTGTTCCTTTGAGAAATTTTGTCTATTTTCTACAATTTCTGGCATACCTATAAATATTAAATGTATTCATTCTGTCATAACTGTTATAAAAGTGTTCAAAAACATAGTATTTAATTCATTGTATACGAAGTAAAAACCAAATCGGGCCAAACATGCATCAGAGGGGGGATTAACAGATAAGGTTCCATTGTTTTGAGCTTTTATAGTTAGTTATGTCTTCAATGCACTCTATTTGGTGACCATTTTCCTCCCATCCTTCTGTAATAGATAGATGTAAATCACTGTAGGCTTATTTCCTATGTAAATTTCATAAATGTATCTTGGACTCACACCATATCCATAGCTTTATGGAAACAGAGTCTCACAGTTTAGACTCTGATAATATTCCATTCTTTGCCTTGGACTATACGATTGACAATCCTTTGGTGACTGATGTTGATATGCTTCAGTCATGTTGTGACAGTTACATAATCTCTGAACTTACAAAGGAGGGGTAGGGGCTCGCATGTTAATCAGGTCTCAGATCGATGAACTCATTTGGAAATGTAACTTTGACAAATAGTTCACTGGAGGTCAGATACAGGCACATTCTACTTCATCTCCCTGATGACAAAACACATGAAGCTAAGCTAGAGGCCGGGAGCTGGAGGAGCCACCTGAAGACCCTGTCAATGCTGAGATGCTTCCACAGCCACTGGATTCACAAGACTTTCCACCCACTGGCCTGTGATCTTCCTGCATTTGGCATCATTGTGTTTTGTGAGTTTGAAGAGAAATGTATAGATTGATATTGGACATACAGGCTAATGTTGGACTTATGGAATTGATCTGGACTAGGCTGGGATGTTTTCACAATGTTTAGTTGCTATTTTATATAAAGTTCTTTCTTATACCCATGTGAGTGCCTCTGGATTTATTTCTCTAGTCCACCCAGGTTAACACACATGTAGACTTAGTTCACATTTTTACTTAGATGACTGCTTCTTTGGAAATTAGATTTTAGGACTTCAGACACTATTTTATCACTTCACCATATTTTTGCTATAGCTCCCATAACTCTGTGTCATCTTTCTGATGGTGAGTATCAAGTAAGGCCATGATGTAAGTACTAATTATTCTTAAATTAAAACTGGGAGAGTATGGAAACCCAAAACTCATTTCTAGATCTATGGTTCTGTTTCGTTTTTAGATTTACCATTTTTTTTTCAAAACCTCCTTGTTAATTTATGGTAGAGAGTCTTATGCATCATTCCTCTGAGTCATAACAATCTCTTCCATTAATATTGTCTTTGAATTCCCCTCCACCCCCAGTACTAATTGTTTAAAGCCATGCTGAAAGAAGATATTGGGTCCATGTAGGCTAATTCAATATTGCAGTACCCCCTAAAATAATTTTTCTTTAACCTTCATATTGAAAAGGAGCTTCATTCAACAGAAAATACAAATTTCTCCAAATTTAGCTGTGATTTTACAATATGTATTGAAAAACATTTATGGGCATGTTTTTCTTGCAAAGACAGAATATTGAGTTCAAACAGCTCAGGTCTAATGGATGAAAAAATATCTGCAATATACCTCTAGGACCCTGACAGGTCCACCCAAGGTTAGACCTTCTGTTAGCCATGCTGCTCAGGCAACAGGCTTCTGCCTCAGAAAATTCCAAGGATTTTCGCCCCCTGAGCTAAAATTTAGTATCCACTTCAGGTAGAAATATCCAAAAACGGTTTCTAAGAATCAGCAATTTCATTTCCCATGCTCTTTCCAGTAGCCACGGAAGTAAACCGCGTGATCATCTCTGACCTTCTCTAGCTAATGAAAGGAGGATGGTCTAACACTACCCAACCACCTAGAGGCAGTCTTGCAAACCTTCACTCTCCATCTTCATGATTTGTTTCTCTAGCATCCCACTCAACCAGAACCATACGGTGTATGTTAGTTAGGATTTTATCAACTAGACATTCCTTGCTGGAGGGGAAGTGAGACCTGCCAGTCAGGTTGCAGCCTGACAACACCTCCTGCATGTCATAAACCTCTTTTCCAAGAGCAAGGCGAACAAGGACAATGTCTCTCTCTGACACTTCCCTACTGTGAGAGCTATCCGTGCCCTGCCATGTTTCCATCAACAGCTTCCAGAGTCCACAGTAGAGTCCCCTTAAGAATGGAGGTAAAGTTGCATAGAAAACAGAAAGACCCAAGGGCCCTGACTTATAAGAAACCCACGTCCCCAAATAAGAGGTTGTGTCCTGATTTGACAGTTGGGATTTCACCTCTACACTTTCATAAAAGCTCAAGTTGACATGAAGTCATGCAGCTAGCACATAGGGAAAGAAGCCGTAGGGGACAGATATTCAGAGAGTTAATACAACAATCTAAAAAAGTAGAGGAAAGACAACTTAGTGCTGGACACTCTAGGTTGAATCAAGTGAGTAGGCAGCTGAGAGCTGTAATAAGAAATACTTTTCTGAATTCCTAGAAAGTAGAGCCAAAACTCTCGTTCATTTTTTTAAAAAAGTGTGAATATTTGTTGTGGCAGTTGCATAATACCCTGTCAACTTTACTAAAGGGCTGGAACCTGTCAATCAGGTCATAGCCAACAATGCCTCTGTGTAGGCATGGTTTTCTCCCAAGTATTCTGGGAAATTCTATCTTCCTCCCTGAAGGCAGAACACAATCTTTCTAATTCATCTTCCTGCTGATGAGCACATGGGGATAAGCTGATGGAACCAGAGCCCTGGAGCTGGAGGAGCAACATGGAGACCCAAGTCAGTACTGAGATGCTTCTACCACCATGGAATCCACAGGATGTTCCATGCACCACCTGTGATCTTCCTGCATTTGACATCATTGCGTGTGGTGCACGAGTCTGAAGAGGAATTTAGAGACTGGTATCAGACATGAGCTAATATCAGACCTGTGGTCTTGCTCTGAACTGTGCTGGGTGTTTTCTTAATATACAATTATTCTTTGTTATAAAGCTCTTTCTTAAACACTTATGAGAGGTTTACGATTTTGTTCAACCCATACTAAGTGAATCATGAATGCTTATCTGAAAATTAACTTTGGATCAGATTTAAATATATAATTTATATCAGATGCAACCATGTCTACTATCTATTATTAACCTTTGACTGAAAATAAAAATGCAAAATATTCCATTATTCCTTTGAAAGTAATCTATTGGATATGGGAATAAATCATTTAGTAATAGTCCTCTAAAAGTACACAGTCTATATTTAACACATATTAGTAGAGACTCAACAATATTTATGTACATTACTTATGATTGAATTTATCTTCAACTCAACACCAACTCCAACTCAGCTCACTGCTGTTCAGACAATTCTGATATATTGATTTGATATTATATAGCTGTCCCTCTCAGATTATGCAGTCAGGAAAATTTGTTTCTCATAATTGGATTTTTGTTGCCCCCTCCCCATCCATGGAGACTAATAAGGAAAGGCTAAAGAAAATATAGGTAGCATTTTTGTCACAAATATTCCAAGCTGACTTAAAGGAAAAATTTATATCTATATCATAGCATATTTTCATGAGCTGACATAACCACAATATAAGGGAGTTGATCTTACTGTCCTTTAATTTATCACCTGAATGCCATATTCCCTTTAAAATGGCTTTATTGAGGTAATGTATCATATAATTAATAGTTCAAGCATATTAAGAAGGGTTTTGTATTCATCATCTCACTCCCCTTTGGAACATTTTCTTCCTTCTTGGACACTTTGCCGTTGAGCCCTCTGTTCACTCCCACTCTCCTCTTTTATGTCCCCAGGTCAGGATGAATCAAATTTCAGTCTTCATAGATCCACTCATCCAGACTTCCCAGTAACAAAACAAATATGTAAAGCAAAGCTACTCAGTGATCTCACTTAGAATGAAAATAATAGACTGCATTTACTGAGTTTCCTTTACCTTGCTAATATTTTTCTTTATTCTTAGTGTGTTACAACAGCAAAACTCAGACTTACTGCCATCGTGTCAGCTCAGATAGAACAGGATGAGAATTGCCCCTGTGGCTTCCCATGAAGGAAGCTAGTGGCACAGTGGGTTACATTTTGGACAACCAGATTCCAGGGCAGCCTCTTGGACCCTCCGGCTGTTCAGTGGACAAAAAGGACGCTTTCTACTCCTGCAAATACTTCAAGGTTTGGAAAGCACAGGGCCAGTTCTACTCTGTCTTGTATGGTCCCTTTGAGTTGGAATGGACTAGAGGAAAATGAGTGTTTCCTAATAAAGATTATTATTATTATTATTATTATTATTATTATTTTGCAGGACAAAGTTTATTATTTTACTGTTAGATTTGTTAATGCATCTATTCACATACTCAAATGAGAATAAATTTCATGTCTATCCATTCAGAGAATGGTTTTCCTACATATTTTATTGTTTATCCTTCTTTGAACTTTTTTGAAACAGGAGAAAACTGGGTTTCAGGAGACTCAAAATTGTTCAAAATTCTGGTTTTAACAGCTCTGTTAGCCAGGTGCTAATCAGGTTTTAAATATTTTTAAATGTATGAGGGATCTGTGTACTCAACCATTATTAATGTGAACCATCAAAACACTTACTGCAGTTTTAAATCCTCTAAGCACATATGACAGCTTTCTTCCCACGTTCGTTGCTGTCACAGAAATTACCACGTGGAGTACCTGTAGGTGTTTCACAGCTTATTAAACTATAATTGTGGAACTATAATTACAGCAGATGTGCTACAATGTCTGAATTTTAGAAAACAACTTCCCTTCACATTATAAAAGAAGTGCAAACTTTATGTATCTTCCCAGCAGTAACATGAATCTATTAAAATGCAATACAGTTGCAGGTGAAAAGCTCACTTTTCTAACAAATGTGAAAAATGATTACACTATCCATCACTTGAAAGAAACACATTCATATTATTGTAAACATAGCTGGGAGAAAAAACTCAGTCAGAATTATAGCAAGCTTTTAAAAAAATCCCATTTTGGTAGGTATTCTTTTTTAAATATTAGTTTATAGGTTATGACAATTACTTCTTACCACTAAGGCAATTATTTATAATGTTCAGGGTACTAAGTCTTTGTTATGTAGAAGCAACTTTCATTCTATCTTTGACATAGTATATTACAAAAACAGACATTCTTCAATAGACAGCCTGCACCATCTGCCTCAGTAGGCCAGTGTGCCTCTTCTCTGTCCCTTCAGCTGACACCACATTTAGACAGCTCTTCTTTAAAGACACATCTTTAGGACACTAGACATGATTATTTCTGTTAACAGGGCACCATCTGATTTCTTCCCCACATTTCTTAAGGTTTAATATTGAACAGGGTCATATCAAGTGATGTGATTCATAGGCTAACAGTCTGCTTCCTTAAAGACTATTCAAATATAAAAAAGATATACCAACAGATAGGTTATTATTTCGTAGAGTGAATACTTTTAAAAAAGAGAGACACAGAAAACTAGATTATGTCATGAGAGGAGTTTCATCATTAAGGAAAAACATTAAGTGATAACTGTCCAAAACACAAGCAATAAAATGGTTATCTAAGCCATTTCTATATTTTGCCTCTTGATTGGCAGCCTCACTTGCAATAGAATTCACTTTAATCAGAGCAAGGTGTGATTTATCCTTGCCATGTTTTCACTGTAAGTGTAGCAGACTATTCTTTTAGAAAGAGGCCAATTAGAAAATAATCACCGTATATGATATATTCCACTCAGGCACCTTCTCTTCTGTGACCATATTATTTTCATCTTTAGAAAATTATTTTCTACTTCTGGTCACCTTACAACATTTATTCTGATAATATGTTTATTGCTTTGAAAACTGTCATGAGTAGCACAATTCACTCATGATATCTTGTAGAGATTTGGGCATAACACAAAGCTAAAACACAGAGCAACGTGTCACCCTAGGTTTGTTTGGCACATTCTCTTTATGTTATATGCTTGTTTCCTGAAGTAGGAAACACAAGAGAACAAAAATACAGTTTTCATGAAAAGTACCGTGAGTTTTAGGAAATAAATAAATATTACCAGCATACTTCTGTCTAGTTTTTTATGTTTATAGATGAAATGAATATTATAATGGACACTTACACTGTTTCAGAGATGAAAGCAAAAAAAGAGTAAGGAATGTAAATATGTGATTTTCACATTAGAGAGTTGCCTACTTTAGAAAAAGAATTGTGATCACAATGTCGATTTAATAGCAAGTTCACTGAACTCAAAAAAAAATTAGATAAATTTGTCTATTGGACTAGTATGAACCAACTAAGTCCTACCATTGTATCCTACTTATTTTATGATCTACTTGAGACTTAGAAGTATATTATTAATAAATCTAGATTTAAGAATAGAAAATGAAGGTTTTCATATTTTTCACTTGATATAGATCTCTTTCTATACACAACAGACTAAAACATCACTGGTTTTGCTATCCTAGAAATCCTAACATAACATATTTGGTAACAGTTGTAGTTGCAGAGATGAAAACTTTTAAAGATGAGTTTTCTACATTGATTCTACAGTTAAATTAGGTATAAAGACACCGATAAACCCATGTCTGTAGGTCTGGTTAAGTGTCACTCCTGGTAAGGAGGACACTGCAAATTCATGGCTTAGAGGGGTGTGGTGGTCATGTATTCATGATGTCAATTCCATGATTAGAATGTAGGACTGGAGTCAAGCCTGTCAATCTGGGGATAGCCAATGAGTAGCCAATGAGGCCTCTGTGTGGGCATTGCTTTCTCCTGAGAATTCTGGGAAGTCTCACAGTATTTCCCAATTGGAGAAGAGAAACTTGACTCTTAGTCTCCACGATGATGAAATACTGACAAGATAAGATGACAGTGTCCAAGGAACTGGAGGAGTCAGAGGAGGAGCCACGCAGCCTTACCCTGAGGGAGCCAGCCTCTGAAGCTGGAGAATCCACATGGAGACCCCTGCCAGTGTGGAGTTGCTTCTACCACCACTGGATACTGTTGATGGACCCTGAGTCATGGAAGCGAGGAGCCATGGAGAGACCCCTGCCAGTGCCAGGATCCTTTGACTGCACATACTTCGTGAGTCAGAAGGAGACTTTATAGACTGGTATCGGACATATGGGCTAATGTTGCATTTATGACCTTGAACTGGACTGGGTTGGGATGATTTCTCAGTGCTCCATTCCTCTTGTATATAAACCTTTCCCTTATATCCATATGCATGTCTATGAATTTGTTTCTCTAGTCTACCTGGACTAACACAGGTGGCAAAGCTAATACCCAAAATAGCAACACCAATTAAAGAAGTGTGGTGAAAAGTGAGCCTCTCAATGATGGTGTGTTTGATATATTTATACAATTTATCAGTATGAGAAATAGAGGAAAACTGATAGGTTGGAACTATTGCAATAAGCAAATTATTAAAGAAAACAGATAAACTGATAGCTTCAGAGATCCAAGTCAAATGTCATGTAAATGACCTCAAAATGTCTATCTGTGCATTAAAAATAGAGTCCTATCACCTCTAGTAATACAGTCAATATTGCTAAAACCAAATACCAGTCTTAGAATATAAGTTGCTCAATTAAAATGTCAACTTAATTTTCTATTTAGAAAGATGTCTGATATAAAAGTAGAAGCACGGATTGGGAAGATACGGGACCTTGAAATTGGGATGGGTATCATAATCCAATAATCAAGAAGATGGAGACCTTAGTCCCAAGATTTCATTGAGCCCCTCTTATCATCCACACCACCCCTCCCATCTGAGTAAATCAATACGATCTCAGTGCAATGGCTATCTTCTACCATCATCCCTTGATGGGTTTATACCCAATATGTATGCTGATATGATACCTAAAACTCTATCTAGACCTTTGCTGGCAGCAGATGACTTAAGAAATAGTGTTTCTGGGTTGTGGGAAACATCCTCCCTGCTTATCCCTCACTATTGCATCTAGATCTATAGCTAGACTTAAGTAACAGTGTATTCCAGAAAGTGAAATCCAGATGTTGATTTGGGAATAAATTACTATATTCCTAAAGAATTGTGAGCTTTTTTATATGTGTAGAGAGAAATTTGGAGAATGTGTGGAAATACCATATTTTTCAGACCAAAAGATGCACTTGACCATAAGACAGACCCAGTATTTAGAGCAGGAAAACAAGAAAAAAAATTCTGAGCCAAATAGTACATGTAGACTAAATGTTCTGGGGTACCACACCTTCAGATCAGAAGGTACATCTCCATTTTCACCCCATTTTGGGAAAGAAAAGTGTGTCTTATGGTCTGAGAAATATGGTAGGTATTAAAAATTTGGGATGATGATGCCAGAAATGTTAGCTTAGATTAGTCCGAGTCTCTTGATTTAGGTTCACTCAAAACAGATGCTTCATTCAGTGTCTCAACTAGACAGGCGAGGAAAGGATCAAATAGCTACTTGGCTAGCTTGTTGAAGCATGGGTTGGTATATGCTTCATAGTGAGGCAGGCTGAGGAACTAGACTGACATCAATATCACACTGAAGGCACTCAAAGGCTTAGTGAAATTGATGTGTTGGAGTGGACTTATCATAGACACACAACGAGAAAAGATTTCATCCAAGAAGTTGGAAACACATATTTGAAGGGAGTTCCAGCATCTCTGAGGACTTTTGTGTTACCTATATTATGTTTCCAAATTTGACAGCGGGAACTTCACTATGTGAATTAAGATGTGTGCTTGAAACTGGTCTCACAGAACTCTGTGAGGGTCAAGGCCAAGTGACAGCACACAGTAGACACAAGGTGTCCATATTTACTGTAATGGGCAGCAATATGAAAATGGTCATCAGAAGAGCCTGACTCATATGGAACTATGATATTGACTGCTTAGGCAAGGTATACATAGGGAGAAATAGATAGAAAGCCTACCTTATATGTACTTGATTTATACAAGAAGAGGATGAAGGGCATTCTACTTAAAATAGCCAGAAGAGCAAGTAAAGATCCCTCAATCAAAGTCCAAACTTAAACCAGTTTACAGACCCACAATACCTGGAGACATTTTTGAGGAAAGGTACCACATACCATCAGACATATATAGTCAGTCTTCCCCCAAAGGGTGTGCAATCTTTCACAAGAGTGGCTGTTCATTGGAGAAAAGTTAAAACTCCGACTTTTGGGGGGATTAATAGATATTGGCTCTGAGGCAGCATTAATCCCAGGAGCCCCCAAATGATTTGAAGACCCACCAGTCAAAGTGAGACACATGTAAGACAATGTATTAGGGAAATTTTATCTCAGCTTTATTTCACTGTAGGTCCACTGAATTTCAGAACCCACCCTATAATACTTTCTAATTAAAGAATATATCACTAGAATAGAAATACTCAGCATCTGGAACAACCCCACATTTTGATTCCTGCAAGTGGGAGAGTTAGTATGGTAGGGAAATCCAAGTACCACCATCTAGGCCTTAAAGGATGCAGGGGCGGCGATTCCTACCATATTCATTTAGCTCACCTATTTGGTCTATGCAAAAATCAAATGGTTCTTGGTTAATAAGAGCAGATTACTGTAAACTTAGCCAGGTGAGTCACTTCATTATTAGCTGCTCTTCTAGCTGTGATTTCATTGCTTAAACAAATTAATACCTCTCCTGGTACCTGATATGTAGCTATTGATATGGCCAATGCATTTTTCTCAATTCTAATTTCAAAGAATCACCAGAAGAAGGTTGCCTTCACCTGACACAAACAGCAATAAAATTTACAACTGTCCCCTAAAGTTATTACAACTCTCCAGGTTTATGCCATAATTCAGGCTTCAGGATTTTTGATGGGCTTTCCCTTCTACAAAATATCACACTGGTCCATAACATTGATGACATTAGCCACATTATATATTTTTTGGAGGAAGTATCAAAGACTTTATTGATATAACACTTATATGCTAGAGGGAGAACGGGGGAATTTATCTGACAAAAATTAAGGTTCCTTCCACTGAAAGTTGAAGTTCTAGGGGTCCAGAGAAATGAGGTATTTTGTGATACCTCTTTTAAAGTGAATGGGAAGGTTTTACATCTTATTCCTCACACAACTAAAAAGGATGGGCAACATTTGGTGGGCTTCTTTGGACTCTGTAAGGATCAGATCCCTCATTGGAGTGTGTAACTCCAGTCTCTATGAGGGGTTCCTCCAGAACAAAAAAAAACCAGAAAAAAATGCCCCACTGGGTGAAATTTTCATAGTACACATTTTTACTCTCTAGGCAAACATTGAGCAACTCTCTCTTTGTTAGTGAGCCCTGTGCCAGCTCCTAGGAAGTTTCTCTTTAGTCACAGTGACTTTTTTTTAATAAAAGCAGTTTCACTTTAACCTCAGTTTTTGTTTTGTTTTTTTGTGATGGACAATTTAAGATAACAGTGCGGCTGTGAAATTTTGTTTCCTGCTCAGGAAAAATGCCAAAGACATTGTTGTGATGCAGAAGAGAATTATGGGAAAACTCAAGAACCTGTGTGGTTTTCTTATTTCAAAAATGGTGAAATGTCAGTTGATGACAAACTTCATTCTGGGCAATGGGTCAACTTCCAAAACAGATGAAAATCTCAATCTATTGTACATTTGGAGTGTGTTCCTCCCAGCCAGAATAGTAATCCAGTTTTCTATTTAGAGGTTCTGAAAAATATTGCCTTAGAATGTACTGCAAAAAAAAAAAACCCAACAAAATAAAAGTCAGATTTTTGACAGAAGAGAGACTGGTTTTGCTACCATGACAATGCAAGTGTTCACACAGTCATCTCAGTGTGCAAGTGTTTGGCAAAAAAAAAAAAAATTCACACAAAAAACACCAAAAAAACATCATGTCTCTTTTCCTCACTCACCTGACAGACCTGAGCTCACTTCTTGTGACTTCATTTTTGTGTCTTCAAATTTGATAACACAGAAGAGGTGAAGAAAAGCAAAAAGAAGAGGAAGGTGCTGTCAATCATCTAAACAGAAAACTTTGAAAAAATGTGTCCTATAATGGAATAGAAGATTTAAAAAATGAAGAGTATTTTGAAGGTCACAGGTTGTTTTGTAAAAAAAAAAAAAGTTATGCCAGTTTAAAAAAAAAAGGACTTTTTTTTTTTGGTGGGGGGTTGTCGCCTTCATATCTCAAATGTCTCAAAACTATGCTGGTTTTGAATAGGATCCAGTCCAAGGGAAGGATCTTCAACAGGTTCAAGCTGTTCTTCTCCACTTGGATCAATGATCTTTCTGATCCTTGAGGCATCAGTGGCAATTAGGGAGGTAGTGGGATGTCTTTGGCATCCCCCAACTGGTGAATCACATCACAGACTCTCAGAGTTTTGGAGTACAGCTCTCCCATCCTCTGCACACAATTATCCCCACCCAACCCCTGTTTTGAAAAACAGTTTTTGACCTGTTACTCAGCCTTAATGGAGATCAAGTGGAAATCTCATATATATATATATATATATATATATATATTCATATAGAGCTGTATCTTTATGAGGTACAGACAAGCTGCATTAAGAAGTGGTCCATATGCATATATTTTCCATTCCTATAGCAGTACTCTCTTTCTCCCCTCCCATTTATGGCTTCATGGGGAGTTCCTTATGATCAGCTGATTGAAGAAAAGAAAACTCATGAGTGGTTTATTGATGGCTTTGCAAGATATCTATCTATCTATATATATATATATATATGTGTGTGTGTGTGTGTGTGTGTGTGTGTGTATCCGTCTATTTTGTTTATCATTCAACAGTGGGTAGAAACATCCATACTAACCCATTCTGGAACCTACTTGAAGAATAATACTGAAGGGAAATGGTCCCACTGGGTGGAACTTACTGTGTTACAACATTGTTTCGGTTGCTTGGGAGCAAAAATTAGCCAAATGTGTGACAGCATAATGATTCCTGCGCTGTGTTCAATGGCTTGAGTAGGTGGTCAAGGACTTAACAGGAGCATGATTTGAAATCAGTGATAAAAGTGGTGTACGCATGAGATATGTGGCTAGATCTTTTTGAATGGGCAAAAATACTGAAAATGCTTGTGTCTCATGTGAATGCTTTTGAAAGCACTATCTTCGGAGGCAGATTTTAACAACTACGGATAGGAGGACATTTGTTTTGGAAAACAGTCTTATTCTTTCTCAGCCACTGCTGCACTTGACTCATGAACAAAGTGGACATGATAGCAGAAGTCAAGGATATGTATGTACTCAGATACGTACATGTATGCAGACTTCTATTCACAAAGCCTGACATGGCTACTGTCACAGCTGAGTTCACAATCTGCCTTCAGCATCAACAGTCACCAACAGTAAGACCAATATATGGGACCAAATCTAAGGGACATCCACTAGTAACCGGGTAGCCGATTGATTATATGGGAGAGTCTCCTTCATGGAAAGGGAATTGCTTTGTTCTGACAGGAATAGACATTTCCTCTGAGTACAGATTTGCTTTCCTTGCAAGCAATGTGTCTGCCAACACTATCTTTAGTAGACTTGCAGAATGCTTCCTCCACTGACATGGTATCCCACACAGCATCAGCTCACATCAAGGGACTGACTACTCAAAAGATCCGTATTCGTGGAATCCACTGGCCTTGCCATGTTCTCTGTCATCCATGAAGCATCTGGCTCCATAGAACAATTGTAGAGATTTTCACCATACAGTGTGGTGACAATTTGGTGCAACACCTTGCACAGTTGTGGTCATGTTCTCCAGTAGGTGGTGTATGATGCTCTTTCTTTAATAGGCAGATTCATAGGACCAGGAAGCAAAGGGTAGAAAAGGAAATGATGCCAGTTGCTTTTACTTTCAATGATCCACTCACCCCAGTGTTGCTTCGCGACTCTGCAAATCTCTTCTCTCTAGGTTTGGATGTCATAGTTTCAAAAGAGGAAATACTTCCACCTGGAGACATAGCACCGATTCCATTGATCTGGAAGTTAAGAATGCCTTCTAGTCCCTTTGAAATCCTCATGCCTCTGGATACACAGGGGTGGATATTATTTTACTGAGTGGTGTGATTTATCTTGATTACAGAGGGGAGGGTGTTGCATTAGTACTTCATAATGATGATAAAGAAGAATATGTTTGGAATCCATAAAGAGTCTGTAGATTTTCTATTGATGCTACCATATCACATGTTTAAGGTAAATAGTGAAGTACAGCATCCAAATTCTGACATAACTCCTAATTGCCCAGACACCTAAGGAATGAAGGTATGTCCCCAGGCAAAGCACCACAAACATCTGAGGTACTTGCTGAGAGCAAAGGAAACATGGAATGGGTAGTGGAAGAAGGTAGTTCTAAATAGCAGTTACATCCACGTGACCAACTCGAGAAAGGAGGACTGCCATTGTTATGAATATTTTCTGGTAACTTCTATTTGTATGTAGATCCCTAAAATTTTTGTTTTGTTCACTTACGTAAGATGAAAATGTATTTAGTATATTCTCAGTTGCATGAATGTTAGTTGTATCACAGTTGGTGCAAGTGTGTCTCTAGTGATGATAGATGGTTTAGAGGTGCCAGGTTGACAAGGAGTGGTCAAGATGACACTCCTGGGTCAGGGTAAGTGCAAATCCCAATAAGTCAGTAGTATTGCAGCCTGGTAACTCCTCCATGAGTGTGGTCTTTTATAAAAGAGAGGCAGACAAAGCAGAGTCAAGTTATCTATGGCCCTTTACTTTGTCCTGTAGGTAAATTTCCCATCTGTTCCTTCAGTCTCCTGGTGTGTTGCCTGCCCATCCCAGGAGCCACCTGCAGACAACCAGCAGTGAATTAATTCAGCTGACTTTGAATTCATCTCACATCTGCATATGTCAGCCCAGCCGGGGCCACCCCATCTCTGCTTCATCTTGCTGCTTAGGGAGGAGTCTGGTTTAAGCTAAATTGGACACAACAATTTCTACAATTCTGTGGCCATTTCTTATTACAATTATCCTTCGATTGTTGAACATAAATGCTTCTGGTTCTGTCATTCTAGAAAACCCAAAGCAACACATTGTCGACTATTTCTGTATGATCTATTCTACATTTGAGTATATAAAATATTACATTCCTATTCATCAGGAAATGTTCTGCACAGACTGGAAAAGTTATAGAAACTTGTATGCACATACATCAATCTGTCCATTGTAGACAATGAGACAGCAATATGGTTTTAATCTCATTAATATTCTTTAATTCCATCATCAATGTCATATTTGAGGTATTTATCTAATAATTCATACAAACATACTTTGTCTCATTTACTACAGTATTATATGACTTTCTTTGACAGCTTTTGCTAATAAAATTTTATTAAAGTAACATTTATTGAACCACAGCAATATTTTGGTCACTAGGGAAACAGCAGTTATGAAAACAAAGAAAACACCTACCTTCAACAAGATAGACAAAAAACAAATTAAGCAAATTGAATACTGCATAGAAGGTGTTATTCAAAAGAGTGACAGAGGCAGTTGAAATCGTAAGCAGCATGGTTAGACTTGGTTTACTGAAGAATGATATTAGAATACAGGTTGGAGAAAAGTTAGCATGTCCTGCATACTCTATCACACATTCTAGGCAAGAAATGATACATGCCAAGACGTGACTTTAAGTTGGGAGCTAGTCTGTCTTATTCATTCAGACTAAAGACAATAAAGAGAGAGGCTATCAGATAAAGTCACAGCAATCTCTATCGGTAGGATCATTTATCTCTTTGTAGATTGCATTGAAATATTGACCTTTATTCTGTATGATGTAGGAATAACATTTATTAGCAGCAATATTGCATAAATAAATATTTTAAAATACTTTCTGGAGATAGATGAAGATAGTATCCACAGCTAGAAATTGATAGAATCAATTTCCTAAGAACTCTGTAAAGCTCTAAGAACATCACAGTGACTAAGCAAATGTTAAAACAAGAGAAAAGTAACTTTTGAACAGTAAGAAAACATTGGTTTTGCTGAGCCCCGGTGGCGTAGTGGTTGTGCGCGGGACTGCGGCCCACTGGGATGGAGGTTCGATTCCGGCTCCCAGGAGCAAAGGCTGGGCCTCCTACTCCCACCACCTGAGGGCAGTGATGCCTAAAAAAAAAAAAAACATTGGTTTTCTGTCAGTGTGAGCCCATTCTACTTGACCTGTGGACTCTGCCATCTTAAGGTGACTGTAGCAGATGAAACCCTCAGAAGGGGGGTCACATGTATGACTGAAGAAACAAATTCTGCTTTTTAAGTGGAATATCGGTTGTCTCTTAGTGGTCTGGTAGCATTGTGCTGAAAAGTCTGAAGAGGATGTTCCTTTCAATGTGGTTTGTCTTTCAAATTCTTCAGGGAAAAAGGAAACAAATGCCAACACATGAAGGGTATGCCCACCAATAACGGATTGTATCCACACAACAGAACTAAATAATGTGATCTGAACTAATTGCCAGCAAGTCAGTGCTGATGCATAAGAATTCTACAGGAGAGGATAGAACTTCCCCTCTCAGTTTCAGAGACTGTGACTCTTGATGAGAGTAAAAGATTCTGGCTCTCTCCTTTAACAACTGAAGTAGCCATTAGATGCATAAATCAAAATTACATATTGTGGGAAACTTTAATACAACACTGTCAATGAACAACACACACCTAACAGAGATCCAACAAAGATTCCAGCCTAAACAACATAACACAAGAACTTAGCCTCCTTCTAACAATCAATAAATACATATTATTTCCCACTGTCCATGGAAAATTATCCAGAATAATCCATATACTAAGCTACAAAGCAAGCTTCAGTAAATTTTAAATCATCAGCATACTACAAAACATCTCAGTTCATGATGCTACCAAATGAGAACTCAAGAACAGGTAAATGGCAGGAAAAATAAATACCTATAAACTGAATATCATCCTCATCAAAATCATCCCATCATATAAAGTAATGCTTAATAAAGTAGTGGATCAGTGAAAAAGAGGTAGCTTTGGACAAGATGGATTGACACAGATGCTGAAACAATAAGCTTAGGCAAAGCAATGATTGAGAGAGAGGCTGGCACGGGATTAGACAGTGTTTGTTTTATTGTATATAATAGTTGTGCGTCAGTACTGACTGAACTTAACAAGGTAGTTATTCAAATATTTAGATAATAGGATAGAACAATATTGTTGGATAGAAATAGGTCCTTTTTGTTTGTTTGTTTGTTTGTTTGTTTTGGGGGTATCATTGCCCTCTGGTGGTTGTGGGAGCTACCCAACCTTGCTGCTGCTGGATTTGAACCTCCAAGCCAGTGGGCGGCAGTCCCACACTCAACCACTACGCCACCAGGAAACAACCAGATATAGGTCTTTATGCCATATTTTTTTTTGATTGGTGACAAACTTTCCAATTTGTCAATCCCTGGAATGCAATTATTTTCCTCTCAAAGCATATGTAAACATTTATGTTTCCCCATAGAATGTTAACTGCATATAACATATGGTGCTATCAACGGAATAGTCCAAAATGACTGTCCACACAGATAAATCCACTTTTAGCTGTCTTGTTATTGCAGTTTAATGACACAACGTTAGGCAACTCCTCCGATATTTTACAGCAGGAGAGGAAAAACACTTGGTTGAAAATCCTGGTTTGAGCATATTCCTAAAGTAAGTGATTCCACCATCTGGTTCCCTCTTACTTTGCTATCATTTACCTCGATCAGTGCTTCCACTTACTTCCTCTGTGTGGAATGTGGCTCTATATGGATGAAGAGAACCATGAGAACATCACATTTTGACCTGATCAAAACACACCAATGAAAAGAGGTGACGGCATTCTAGGATCTTACTTAGGCATTGGAAACAGCAACAGTGGCTTTCTGTTCCTGGTTGTTGTATCCATTTACAATTTATTGTTTTGTAGCGTTCCTTAAATAAATCATTTAATTTCACCAGAACATAATAAGCCCTACTCCTATCCTAGGATGGAGGTCATGGACATTTAGAAATATCAGAATTAGTGTTTTATTAAGAGTGAGAAGATCTCTGTGCAGAGCCGACACAATTTAATCAAACCACAATGCTAACAACAACGAGTGTTGTAATGAGGACTCATTCTGCTGCAGAGAGTGATTTTAAGAGCTCTAGTTGCATAGTGGTTAAATGTTGTACTGCACTTCCAAAGGTCAGTGCTTTGAAAGCACCAGCTACGCCACAGCTACGCAAGGCAGGGCCTTTCTACTCCCATCAAGAGCTATCGCCTCAGACACTCACAGGGACAATTCTAGCCTGTGTTAAAAGTTCTCAAAGAATCAACTTGATGGCAGTGAAGAATGTATCTGTATGTGTGTGGTGTGTTTGTGTGTGTGTGTGTGTCTGTGTGTGAGAGAGACAGAGAGAGAGACAGAGAAAGAGAGAGAGAAGGGATTAGTGGGATTGCTTAATCTTTCAGAAATATGATTTAAATCTCTTTTCCTACATATGCTTTAGATTTTTCTAGAGAACTATATATATTCTTTTCATTCTTTTTTCATTCTTTTCTAGTCTTATTGCAACCTCAGTCCTGTATGACAGCAGATAACATCTTTGGAATGTAAATTCCAATGGATCAGGGTCCTTGTCCTGTAACTACTGAGATCTTACTTTCAACTTAAATATATCAGGAATCTAATATACAAGTAAGATAATTTCAATGGATTCATTGTCATTCTTTAAACTGCCTTCCCTTCCTTTAACACCATATCTGCAGTACTCATTTCAAGTCTATGGACAATATTTTCTTAGAAAAGTTTCTGAAAGTCTTTATTCTTCAAATTTCTTATCTATAAGCAAAGAAACAACCAAACTCACAATACTTTGAAAACCATTATACATATATTTGCTAAGCTTAATTATAACTTTATGAATATAATTATTTTATAATCATTCAGAGTATCTCATATTATGACATTTTCTTCTATAGAGTAGCACTGATATTATTAATACCCAACACCTAGTCCCCAAATAATCTTACTCTAATTAAGAAGAAAAGGAATATGCTTAACTAGTGAGAGTGCAAATAGTAGTATATTGTATGATGAGAAACAACCCAAATAGGAATATTACTTGCTAAAGAGCAGGATCTAGCTCACATGTTTAAACATCTGGGCTTGACAGCAAATGTCATCATCACTGAGCACTTGGCATTCTTCAGACAAGTTTGGATTTTCAGTATTTATTCCAAGATTCTAGTAGTAGCATATCTAGAAAGTATTCTTATTTTTGTATGTACCAGCTACCAAATTTAGTCTCCTTGATTGAAATAGAAGTAGAGAAATAATGTCAGACACTTCCCAGTAGGTTTCTTTTGAGTTCCAAACATCAACTGTGATCATTAGTGTGTTAATCCAGGAAGAGTAGGGAAACAAATTTAGAGCATTGCCCTATGTCTAAGAAAGAACCTTATATCAAAGAGCAATGATACATTAAGAAAACATCCCAGTCCAATCCAGGTCCAATCTGCTATTACTACATGTATCTATTACCAGTCTGTAAATGATCTTTAAACTCACACAGCAAATTCAATGATGGCAAATGTAGGAAGATCACAGGTCAGTGAGGGGAAAGTCTTGTAGATCCAGTGGTGGTGGCAGCATGGGAGTGCTGACATGGATCTTCCCATGAGTCCTCCAGCTCTGAGACTGACTGCCATCAGCATAACTCCATGTGGCCTGGCCATAGGAGTGTTTCACACATAGATGAAGCAGAGAGAGAGAGAGAGAGAGAGAGAGAGAGAGAGAGAGAGAGACAGAGAGACAGAGAGACAGAGAGACAGAGAGAGACAGAGAATGTGACCTTCAGTTTCTTATAGACATTTATAGCAATTTTTCTCATGTTGAGTTGTGTTTTGTGGCAGTCATGTGCTTATGTTAATTTTATGATTGAAATGTAGGGGTGGAGTCTAGACTGTTAATCTGGAGATAGCCGTTGAGTAGCCAATGAGGCCTCTATGTGGGCATGGCTTACTCTTGAGACTTCTGGGAAATCTCGCGATATTTCCCTCGTGAAGATGAGAAGCTATCTTCCCTAGTTGTTGGGAGTTAGTTTCAGAGACGATTAATCACAGACAAGATGGCAGTGTGTAAGAAGTTGGAGGAGCCAGCAGAGAGACCACATGGCTTCGCCCTGATGGAGCCAGACCTCTGAAGCTGGAGTGGCATGCTGTTGATGGACCCTGAGCCCTGGAAGCAAGGAGCCATGGGAAGGCCCCTGTCAGTGTCAGAATTCTGCACCCAATGACCTGTGACTTCATGAGTCGGAAGGAGACTTTGTAGACTGATATCGGGTGTATGGGTTAATATCGGACTTATGACTTTGTACTGGGCTGAATTGGGATGCTTTCTTAATGTCCTATTTCTCTTATATATAAACCTTTACCTTATATCGATCTGTGTGTCTATGAAATTTGTTCCCTAGTCTACCCAGACTAACACGTTTCATCAGCAATTGAAAATCCAAGAGGCTTTGCTCTCACCCCTTTTTTTCAGTATGGTCAAATCTATTTTGGGAAGGCAGTGTGTCCTTCTTTATATGGTGAATCTTTACCCTCCTTAGGGGTTCATCTTCTGACATGCTCTCTGACGGTGTTGTCCTGCAAGTCATAGGTTTTCAGGAGGTGATTCTGCTATCCACAAGATTTTCAGTGGCTATTTTTTTTCTTATTTAGACAGTTTATTTCTTCTTTGTATTGTTCTTAGTCTGGAAGCTTTACTGAAACCTGTTCCCTTTGGCTGACCCTTCTGTTATTTGAAATTCCAGTGACAGTTTCTGGCACCACAGCAACACTTCACTGTGCTCATGGGGAAACTGTATATGAATCAGCGGTATAGGGAACAAGCAATTTTCTTGCCCCTATAGTTAGTCTCTATTAAGACTCAATAGCGGGTCAAAAGCTATTAATCAAAAGCCATTTTCAGATAACAAAATAACAACAAAACCAGAAAAAGCAAGATAAAATTGCATGGTTTAAAAATCAAGAAAAGTGATTATCAGGGTAGATCCTCTCACCATACCTATTAGGTCTTTATGCTGAGCAAATAATCAGAGCAACTGGAATTTGTGAATAGCAGCATCAATATTGAGGAAGCCTTACTAACACACTAGATGCAGATGATACAACTTTGCTTGCCGAAAGTGAAGAGGACTTGAAACATTTTCTGATACAGATCAAGGGGTAGCCCTCCATATGGATTGCAACTCTATGCAAAAAAAACCACACGAATTCATCACAACGAGACACATAGGAAAAATGACACTAAATGGAGAAAAGATTGAAGCTGTCTATGACTTCATCTTATCTATGATTTCCATTAGTTAATGGTAATGGAAACTGCAGTTAAGAGATCAAATGACATATTG
Source organism: Nesogale talazaci (assembly GCA_004026705.1). Lineage (NCBI taxonomy): Eukaryota > Metazoa > Chordata > Mammalia > Afrosoricida > Tenrecidae > Nesogale > Nesogale talazaci. The sequence goes on along the minus strand of PVJH01020104.1, from coordinate 16,097 downwards.
CAGTGGGCCCTTATCCAGCACAAGATCTCTGCAAAGTATTGTAAATTAATGACTTGTCTTTAAGGAATAACCAAAATATCTCCCTCACACAATGGGATTTGGAATTGCCTCATGCATGTGAAATTTAGACTATGAAGAGGGAAGGATGAAGAAGAATTCATGAATTTTAATTGTAGTGCTGGTGAGGAATATTGAAAATACGGTGAGTAGCCAAATTAAAGAAAGAAAAATCTGTACTGGAAGAAGTACAGTAACAATGTTTGTTAGGAGTAGAGCTGAGCAGACTTTCTCTCACACAATTTGGATATGTTCTTGGGGTACTATATATATGGAATAGATTGATACCTTTTTATCCTTATATTCTAATGGCTTACTTATAATATAGCTTATAAGATCAAACTGATGTTGTTATATAATAAAAAGTGTTTGTAGCAGTTGCTAAATTCAATAGATATATATTATTAGAGTACCCAAAAAGATTATTGAGGACTAACATATCCAGGGGAGGGACTATGGATATTTAAATAATTTTTAGACTATTCCTTTTATGATTTCAATATTTTCTTCTTACTATAAGTAAGAAAAATTAGATAAAACTAAACGTATTTTTAAAAACTTTGATAGTTTTATATAATTCACATATAAAACAATTTATTAGCTCAACCACATTAAGAAGAGTTGTGCAATCATTGCCACAATCAATTTCAAACATTCTTCTTTCCTATACTCACAGTTGATTGTCATATCCTTCTTACATTCCCTACCATGTCCCTAGGTAATTATCAATTCAGTTACTATCTCTTTAGATTTGCATACCCTGGATTTTATAAACAGATAATCCTACAAAACACAAACAAGAAATCAACAAATGAAAACCAGAAGACAACAAAGTAGAAAAAACCTCTACCAAAAAGAAAAATACATTATTAAAATCATTTTAAATGGATGACAGGGATATCAAATGATAAGTTGTCACATCTACCATAATTGACTTTTCGATGCTCTCTGTCTGGTAGCAAGCTTATTCATAGCTCAGGATCAGAGGAAATTCTCTAGAGACTTAATCCATATCTGGATCCTGCGAATGGATTTTGGTCTTCCATTGTCATCCATAGCCTTCAGCAAATAGGTTGTCAGAATTTAAGCTATGATACTGTTCCTTCCTTTTATAATTTAGAATGCTTTGATCACACAGACTACAGTGCTTCATTCATGTGGATTTAAATTGATATCTCACTTAGACTGATGTTTGCTTTGATTGTTTTTTTAATAATTCTGGGGGAGGGGAGTGCTCTTATATCTCTTATCACAATCTGTACATTCCACCAATATGTCAGGCACATTTGCACATGTGCTGCTTTCATCATTTTCAAACATTCTCTTCCCACTTGAGCCCCTGTTATCCACTCTATATCTCCTCCCCCTCCCTTCCCTCTCTCTGCTCCCTAAAAATCCCTTGATTTGTATGTTAGTCCAGGTGGACTAGAGAAACAAATTCATAAACGATATATGTATTTAAGGGAGAGGTCTATATACAAGAGAAATAGAACATTGAGAAAGCATCCCCATCTAGTCCAGTCCAAACCGACAAGTCCTATATTAACTCATATGTCTGATACCAGTCTCTAATGTCTTCTGACTCATGAAGAATGTGAAATCACACCAGGGCACTCACAGGCCAGTGGGTGCGGACTCTTGTGTATCCAGAGGCAGTAGAAGCATCTCAGCACTGGTGGGGGCTTCCCATGGCTCCTCCTTTGACACCTTCTGTCCAGGTCTCAGGATCTTTCAGTATGCTGTCATGTGTCTTGTCAGCTGCAATGTCTGCCAAAGACTGAATCTTATTTCTCTAATCCAATTGAGTAATACTGCCTGGTTTCCCAGGATTCTCAGGAGAAAGCCATGCCCACACAGAAGTCTCATTGGCTGTCTCCATACTGACAGGCAAGACTCCACCCCTACTCTCCCAATACTGAAATTTATATGAGTACATGGTTGCCACAATAAGTTTTAGTAGGTGCCCTTCACCTACTTTCCCATTATTCATCCCCTGAGACATGGTTCTGAATTGATCATTGTGATTGATTCTCCTTTCCTCCACTCACCCCCCCCCACCATCCTCTAATCCTCCTGGTATCATTATTTTCCTTGTTTGTCCTGACAGGTTTATCTATCCTGGATTCCCTGTGTTATGAACTTTTATCTGTAGCAGTGTGCATGCTCTTGTGTAATCTGATTTGTAAGGCAGAATTGAGGTCAAGATAGTGGGGCTAAAGAAACACCAAAGTACTAGAGGAAAATTGTGTGTTTCATCCGTGCTGTACTACACCCTGACTGGTTCATCTCTTCTCTGTGATCCCTCTGTGAGGGGATGTCCTATACACTCCCCCACCCCCATTCACTTTGGGTATGGTTTTATTCTGGGTCTTAGATGCCTGGTACCTGATTCCATCAACATCACTTGTTCACACAGACTACTGTTTCTTCCTTGTGGGTTTGTTTCTTCTCGGCTATATGGCCACTTATTTATCTTCAAACTTTGAAGACCCCAAACACCATATCTTTTGATAGCCAGGCACCATCAGCTTTCTTCACCCTTTTTGCTGATGGACTCATTTCGTTTTCAGTGATCTTCTTGGGAAGGTGAGCATCACAGAATGTTGGATTGTTAGATCAGAGTGTTCTTGTATTAAGGAGACACTTGATTTGAGGCTCACTGCCCATCTGCAACCTTAGTTATTAACACATAGATTTGAGTACATAGTTCTATACCCCTCTCATTATATGATATTTGCATTGGTACATGTCTAAATACAGACATGTAAATACAGACATTTACAGATAAATGTAAATGTAAATGTTCCTTGCTTCCTGGTTCTTTCCTCTATTTCCTTTTTACTTCCCTCTTGTCCTACCATCATGTTCAGCCTTTGTTCAGGTTTAGCAATTCCTTGATGCTACATTGTCCTAGATTGAACTCTATTAGGCAGTATCCTATGACCTTCCTTCTGTTGATTTTAGTTCACTTGTTTTTCTCTTGTGCCTAGATTAGCTCCCCACCTACCCTACTTTCTCCCACCTCTCCTTCTCCTGTATCCCTAGAACCATTGGTCCCATTCTTTTCATCTCCGAATTATTTAGCCCACCTATCTTATCTAGATAGACATGCAGATACATCAATAAGTGCAAAAACCAGGTAAGGCTAAATAAAACAACAAAGGAAGTGACAACCAACAAAACAATAACAACAGCAAAAAACAATATAGCAATAACAGAAAGTCACTGACAAAAATGGAAAAGCCTATAAAATATTTCAAGGTTCTCCAGTTGGCCTTTTTATAAATTAAAAATCATTTTATCAGGGGCTTGTACATCGTTTTTCACAATATATAGGCATACTGTGCCAAGCACCTTCACATGTCCGCTGTTGTTATCATTCTCCAAACATCCGCCTTTCACCCTGATATCGGTTTTCCATCCTTTCTCCTCTTCCCCTGCTCTCCCTTCCCCACCAATCCTCAATACTTTATAAATTATTATTGTTCTGTCATATCTTACATGGCCTGAACTCTCCACCACCCCACTCTTTGATATCTGTCCTTCCAATAGGAGCTTATGTGTATGTTCTTGCAGTTGGTTCCATCTCTCTACCCCACCTTCTCTCCACCCATCCAACTGGTCTTTAAGACTGTTCTCAAGTAGAGTCTTATGGAGTGTCACAATGTCTCCCTATTTTTATTCCCTGGTAGTTTCCTCACTCTGCTCCCCCTGCTGCTTTGCTGCGTGTCCTCAGTGCTTTGCCCCAGTGTGATTGGACTAGACCATGCATTGTTCCTGCACGTTGTCTCCAGTGATGTCCCCTATAGTGCCATGGTCCAGTGAGGAATGCAGTGTCACATGGAGTGACCAGTCCTATAGTCCTTCCAGTGCTTTGTCTCCTCTAAGCAGGAACATCCTTCTGGAGGCTTGGTGGGCCAGGCTGGTTTTTCCTTCCTCTCCCCCCCTCCATGTTTCTTCAGTGTGCTCTATTCTGAGGTGCCCCTTTCCCCAAGCTACAGCCCCAGTGCTGTCCTCTGAAGTGCACTATTCTGGGCAGTAGGGAAATCTATATAGTTGGGATTGAGGCCCAGCCCTGCAGACCCTACTATTTGGTTCCCTTGTATGTGGCAGTATGTTGTTTTCACATCTTGGTACATTGGGTTGAAACCTGCTCTCTCGCTCTCTCTCTCCTATTGCTGCAGAGACATAAGCAATACACTCCCCTCAGGTGAATTAGTACCCTACTCCCCCCTGCTATGATTTTTTAAGAGAAGCCTTTAAGACTCCAAGTGCTATTCTTTCTGATATCTGGGCACTGTTTAATATCTTCAACACACTTTGATATAGCACCCATATGATCTTCGGCGATCACTTCATGAGGGTGAGTATTAAGTAAGACCATGTCAAAAGAACAAATTATTCTGAGATTACAGCTATGATTATGTGCAAACCCCAAACCTACACACACACACACACACACACACACCCCTATGTATTATATAGGTATTGGGTTTACCTTAGTGGCATAATTATAATTTTATGATGTCGCTTTTTTAAGCTCTGTTGAGTCAGTTCTGACCTATAATGACCTTATGAACAACAGAACGAATCACTGCTTAGTACTATGCCATCTTAACATTTTTTTTCTATATGTGAGTCCATTGTTGCAGCCCCTTTGTCAATCCATTGTATTGAGGGCCTTCTCCCTTTCCTCTGGTCCGCTGCTTTACCAAGCATGATGTCTTTCTCCAGTGATTTATCTCTCATGACATGTCCAAAGTACATGAGTGAGATGAAGTCTCATCATGCTTCTTTTTAGGGTGAACTATGGCATATTAGTCCTCTTGGCAGTCTAGAGAACTCTCAATATTCTCCACCAGCACCATAACTCAAATGCACTGATTCTTCTGTCTTTCTTGTTCACTGTCCAACTTTCACATGCATCTGAGCGAATTGAAAATAACATGGCTTGGGCTAGAGTGCTCAATACACTTCATTTCCCATCTGCTAAAGGAGTCTCGGGAAGGAGCTTTATGTAATGCAACCTGTCCATTGACCTCTTGACTGCTGCATTCATGAGCATAGATTGTGCATCCAACTTCAACTTTTTTCCCCTCTATCAAGATAAAGAACTTTGAAAAGCATCCCCATGAGATGTAAAGTAATTCTGTTGCTAGTATCAATTTATATCAAGTCAACACTGCCTTCATAGGGCACAAGTGTTTAAAATCAATTATTTACTGTATTAGGAAAAGAAGAGTCAATAAAACTATTATTATTTTTGACCATTAAAGTACTGTTTTATGTACATCATTTTAGCCTTAGTTTTAGTTTTGCTTTTTTACGTAAGATTTATTATTACTTGCATTTCTCATTATATTATTCCCTCCAGAGACCATTTCAAAGGAGCCTTGGTGGCGGATTGTAAAATGCTTGACTACTAAGAGAAAGTTCAATGATATATGTTCACCACCTGCTCCCCGGAAGAAAGATATAGTTGTCTGCTTCCATAAACAGTGCAGCTTTGGAAGCCCTAATGGAATATACTACTCTATTGTGTAGAGTTTCTATCAGAATAAACTTGGTTAGGAATTAATTTGGTTATCTTTAGAGAGTATATTCTTTCAGCAGTGCCAATTATTAGCATGTTCCTTTGCCAGTGATTGGAGGTTCAGGGTTATCTAGAGCACCTTACAATGAAGTTCTGATGCTCTACCTTCTAATGCTCAGTCATTAAAAACTTCATGGAGTAAAGTTCTACTTTGACATGTCTGGAAGTAACTGGAATCAGAACAGAAGCCATGATAACTCGCCTGGCAAGACTCCTGAGTTCTTACATTAGAATTATTTTATAGGCTACAAACATGAGGCTTTAGGTTCATAGAAACATAATCATTAATGTTTGACTACCTTTAGTCACAAACATTTGGAAGGTACCTTTATATGTGATGGATAAATTAGAAAGCTGCTCTAAACAGCTTTTCTCTAAGGCAAGAAAAATTGAGACCAAAAGGATTTCACAATTTTAAAAAAATCGACACTCTTGGCAAAGCCCGAATAATGCAGAGACTTCCATATTTTATGGTCAAAATAGCAGTCTCCTTGATATATTTTCTTGTTTGTTGTTTCTAGTTGTTGAGTCAGTTTTGACTTGTGAAATAATGCAACCTGTGTCATCTTCGTGGGCTTTTTTCCCCATGGTTTATGATGTGTTTTGATACTTTTGTTTTGGTTTCTATGTCAATCCATGTTGAATTTTTCTATCATGTTTATTGACCCTATGTTTCATCAATCATTTCCTGGCTAATGCTTGATATATTTTCTTGTTTGTTGTTTCTAGTTGTTGAGTCAGTTTTGACTTGTGAAATAATGCAACCTGTGTCATCTTCGTGGGCTTTTTCCCCCATGGTTTATGATGTGTTTTGATACTTTTGTTTTGGTTTCTATGTCAATCCATGTTGAATTTTTCTATCATGTTTATCGACCCTATGTTTCATCAATCATTTCCTGGCTAATGCTATAGTTAATTCAGAATGAAGTAGATGCCTATGATTTTCTACTCACCTCTATCTTCTTGCAGGAGTTGGGGAGGGGGAGGGAGAAGGAGAGGGGAAGAGAGAGGATAGAAGAGAAACTGATCTTCAATAGATTTCTTGAGAATTCTTCAGCTGCACTATCTAGATTCAACCATCAAGCATCTGTTTTTACTTCTGTTAACTCCCACTGCCACTCAGAAGAAATATTATAGCAGAGTTTTCACACCCATCATGACTACATCTTCACAGTGGGGAATGACAAATGAAAAATCGCATTGAAAGAGCCATCTGTTTTACTCAAAAGGCATCCAATTCAACACATGCAATGGGATTGACACTATTTCATCTACTTTGAGGTAGAAGCAGCTTTAGTTTATCTTATCAAGTACTTTATATATTTGCTTTGCCTATGATAAATGTGTGATTGTGTTTGTGAATACCATGGGGAATCCAATGTCCATGACCACAATGAAAGGTTTTGTTGAAAACTTATGAGACTTATGAATAAAATGTTACAAAAGTAATATTTTTTCTGGAGTCATTTGGTCAAGTGCAAGAAAGAAAAATGATATAGAACTGGATGATCCTTGTAGTAGAATTCTTTGTGTAACCTATTGGTTTTTTTCATTTCCCAAAGGAATACAAGTTTCACTCCTAAATTAGAATGAAATAAAGTAAAATGAAAATGCACTTTTCTACCAGATAAAGGAGTGAATGGTCCTCTTTATTTCTACACAGCACATTCTTACAACATCATTCTCTATACCTGAGATCCACTTTGATTAAAATAGTATTTCAATTTCCTTTATATTGTTAAGATGTAGGAATATAATAGAATTTTATATATACACAGTCCTTGAAATATATATTACATGAAGAAGCCAGCTTTTATACTAACTCTTATATTCAACCCTAACAATTAATTTCTTATACTATGATAACATAAGTAATTCATTATACTTCAGTGTGAAGCATCTTCATTCTTTATGTCTTTGCCTCCTTTAACTGTGTGGAGACAGGATGCTTAATAAGATTAATCAACTTAATCTAAGTGCCAGAAGGTAAGTATTTTAGGTCACATGTATCAGTGGATTATTTTTACAAATGCTGCTAGAGATAAATGAGTGTATTTTACATATATAAACCCTTTCTAAGTATGCCATACACCAGTATATGATTAATTTTAAATCCTATGACCTAAGTGTTAACATTCTAAAATTTCATTAACAATTCCCTTGACTTTCCCTTATATTATTTTTCTCTCTGTGAGATGTTTTGAATATTATTTTATAAGTTCTTATAAAACCAAACTTGACAGAAAAATAATTATGTTATTTTAAAGTAATATATAAATTCATGGATATATATGCACATATAAGTGTAAATTAAAGTAGCTGCTAAAGAGTTCTAGCTCATATATTCCCAGATTTATTACAAACAAAACATATTTAAACATGCCTCTGTGATTAGTATATGACAGCAACCAAGATCTCTCAGTAATGTGCTTGTCCTAGGCTAATTACTATACCTTCCAAAAAAAGAAAAGCGATCCAAAGAAAGAAGTGTCAATCAAGGTTGTCTGCTGAGCCAAGTGTAAAGGTCAGTTCAGAAGTTTAGAATAATGGTTTTTATGGAATCCCAAAGTGATAATCTTAATAGATTTTCTTGAAGGACACTGGACTTATCTCATATCTCAGGGAACATTTAAAAGAAATACTATTTCATTCCTTTGAGGGTGCCAAAGGGACTATTTTTATGTGATATAAACCAAGATGCACAGAATTCTTCAAAGGAGAAGTAGAAAGATGATAGCACCCAGTTTTTAGACCCAAATGGAAAATATACTGTAATGCAATGGCTTCACATTTTAATATTACTGTTTATTATGGTTTCCTATGATTTCATAGCAATGCTATTTTACTTACTGTGTTAGGCTGGGTTGGCTGGAGAAAAAAAGCTGATGACACTCATATATGTATAAGAGAGAGCTTTATATCAAGAAGTAATTGTTTATCAAGAAACAGTCGCAATGCAAGCCAGTCCAAGTTCATTAATCTGATAGTAGCTCATGAGTCTCTTGTCAGACATGCATATCCACGGTCAAGGATACTGAATGCAGAAAAGTCACAGTCCAGCAGGTGCAGAATTGTGCATGGATTCAAGGTCGGTCGAAACCTGGCAGGGCTTCGACAGCTCTCTGGGTAGCCAGCAAGTGGAAAAGTGAAGGGGCAGAAGAGGTGCAGTTCTTGGTGTCTTAAACTCTTATATCATGTAAGAGTCATCTGGCTGTTTCTTGATTGACAGGTTGAACTTCACCCCTCTACTTTCGTATCTCCACAAGTTAACATGAAATTATCTGCCTACCACACTTGCTTTCATATATTTCTGGTTTTCTTAAATAAGATAAAGATGTTTTAAAAGTTATAAAACAGTTTATAAAAAAATAATTAAAAAGCAGTTCATAGTTACCACACAACCTTCAGTGAAATTCCCACATTTTGATGAACAGTCTACTGGGAAAGTGGTCTCCAATCTCATTCGCTCAACCCACTCTCATACCTCTCTTTGATCCTTTTCACTGATTCTGTGTCAGGAGCTATTTCTAGCCCATCATCATAGATTCAAGGAGACTTATTAACAACCTATGATATCACAGACGATACCAGCATGCGTGCTAAAAGGGAGGAGGACTTGAGACACTTGCTGATGAGGCTCAAAGCCTGCAGGCTCTGCTATGGATTAGGACTCAAGGTGAAGAAGACTGAACTCTCAACCACTTAATCAATAGGCCATATCATTGCACATATAAAAGAGATTGAGTTTCTCAAGGATTTTGTCCACAATCAATACTCATGGAAGCACCCGTCAAGAGAGTAAAAGACAGATTGCACCATCAATCTGTAGGAGACCTTTTAGGTGTGGTGAAAAGCAAAAAGGTGCTTGCGGGCTAAACTGCCTCTGATGTGTGCTACATTATTTTCAATTTCCTCATATGCACATGAAAGTATGATATCGAATAAGAAAGACTTAAGGAAATTTGTGCAGGTGAATTGCACTGGTTGGTTGACACTATTGTTTTTAATACCATGGATGGCTCAAAGGACCAATTAGTCTGGTTGAAAGAAGTACAACCAGAACTTTCCTTAAGGGAAGGATGGTGAGACTTTGTCTAATGTGCTTTGGGCATGGTATCAGGGGAGACCAGTCTCTGGAGAAGGACATCATTCTTGGTAAGGGAGAGGGGCAGGGAAAGAGAGAAAGGCAGCCAATACTGTGTGGATTGACACAGTGAGTGCTACCATGTTTAGAAGCACAGAAACAATTGTGAGGGTATTGCAAGACTGGATAGTTTCATTCTGTTGTAAAGGGTCACTATGGGTTGGAAGTGACTTATGGCACCTAATGACAGGGCTTGTACTAATCATCCAGGACAGATAAGTTGAGAACGTCAGGCTGGCTGCACAGAGGCATACATTGGCAATATAAAGAAGATGGGTGGGGTAGAGGTTGGAGAAGGTGCTGATGAATTCAGAGAGGGAGGGAACTAGAAACCTATTCCAAAAGGTACAAAAGTAAAGAGAGAGAAGTGAAAGAGAATAAAAGGAAATATCAAGAGCAGAACTAAAGCAAAACAAAGTATTAATATTAACAAGGAAGAATGGAAAAATGACTGTGCAGATACAATAAATGAAAGCAATCATTCAAGTTGATCTCCATACTTTTTGATTTCTACTCAGTTGTTTCTCATTTTAAGCTACAAATTTAAATTAAAAGTCATCCATCAGCATTCTAAGACTGTAATAATTACAGAAGTATGCTACTTTTTTCTCCTGCAGGGATTTTGGTGAGTTCAAGCACTCTACCTTTAGGTTGGAATTTAAATACCTGACCATGGGACTAATGCTCCTTGGCATACATTATATAATCAATGCATGTTTATTTATGAAGTCAATGAGCATAGATTTGATTTTGTGAACTCAAATAGACAGTGCATAAATACATATGTGTTATAAAATGATGCAATTAATGCAATTATATTTCCCCAAAATATGTGTCACTTTGGATGGGCTATGTTCTTCAGTATTATGCAATTATGCTCCTTTTCTGAGAGCCAGTAGGATCATCTTTTGTGTTGTAAATACAAATGTCTATGTTGTTTTTGAAATCAAAGTAGTGAGAGTTATATGATTGAGAAAAGGCATAATCTATATTGTGTTAAGCCATGAGAAGCAAATTCATAAACATGCAAATGAATATAAGGGAAAGGTTTATATACAAGAAGAATGGAACATTGAGAAAGCATCCCAACCCAGTCCAGTCCATGGTCATAAGTCCGATATTAGCCCATATGTCCGACACCAGTCTATAAAGTCTCCTTCTGACTCACAGAGCACATACAATGACACCAGGACAATCACAGGCCAGTGGGTGCAGAGGCTTTGTATCCATTGGCAGTAGAAGCATCCAGTGTTGACCGGGGTCTCCCCATGGCTCCTCATTTCCAGGGCTCAGGGTCCATCAGCTGTATCTAGTGGCGGTAGAACCATCTCAGCATTGGTATGGGTCTCTCTATGGCCTGCCAAGCATCCCAGCACTGGTAGGAGTTGCCTCATGGCTTCTCCGGCCCCAGAGGTTTGGTTTCATGAGGGTAAGGCCCTGTGGCTTCTCCTCTGGCTTCTCCAGTCTCCAGGAATCAGGATCTATCAGCATGCTGTCATCTTATCTTGTGAGTTGTTTGTCTCCAAGGAATTGAGTCGATGGTCTCTCACCTCCAATTAGAAAATACTGGGAGACCTCCCAGAATTCTCAGGAGAAAGCCATTCCCACACAGAGGCCTCATTGGCTATCTCCAGATTGTCAAGCTAGACTCCACCCCTATACTCCCAGTGCTAAAATTGACACAGATCAGTGACTGCCAGAGACAACCTCTTGTCAACTTCACACTTCCATATAACTCTGTAACCCTATATAACTTTTCAAATAGACAATAGAATTATATATGTATATATATATAGCAGAATAAAACTAAAATACATACAATTCAACACGTGCCACCCTCGTTTAAACATAATATGCTATAAGTGAACAAAACTCTGCGGAAATTGACACAGATCAGTGACTGCCACGTATATTCCTTTGAGATATGAGAGTTTAAACAAGCCAGTGGAGATCAGAGAGACCTCCAACCACAAAGAAATGAGAGCAGGAAGTGGAATGCCTTCTTTGGACCCACATTCCTTTTCTACAGCACTCTAGTCCTATAGGAAGATTGTTTCCAAGGACCTTCAAGCCAGATGAAGGACCTAGGACGCTAACTTGAAGGACACCTGTGCAAAACCATTAGCTTCTCTTAGGATAAAGAGGAAGCTTTATACTCCTGTAAAAATTTAGCCTTGGTCACCCACAGTGGCAATTCTACACTGATGTATAGGCTCACTATGAGTTGGAATTGACTTAATACCAGTAAGTTTCCTCCCAGGGGAAACAGCGAGATAATGCTTTTCCTAGAGCTGGAGTACTGGTTTCGAACTTTAAGCTTCTTAAAATATTCAGCAGCACATCTGTGTTTATTAGAGCCTTCCATTTGTAATGTTCCCACTATAATGGTGTTACATAACTAAGACACACCTTAGACCTCTAATATGTGCAAGCAATTTTAGTCATGGGTAATGTACAGAGAGTGGGACAGTTTTACTCTGCCTAAAATTAGGAGCCTAGGTTGAATGGAAGTGAATGTTGGAGTAGTTTTGAATATCAAAGACAATTCTGGTAAAGGCTGAGCAGGAAGTGAGGAAAGTTGTAATACACGAGAGAGAATGGGTATTGAAAATCAGTGCTAGAAAAATTGTGGGAGCAGAACCAGGAAACCAGCAAGAGAGATGGCAAATGAATTGAGTCATGAGATGAGAGAGGTGAGAGCCTGTGCAAGGAGGAATGCTAGAAAAAGCAGGGTGGATTCAAGCAGTTGTTGCGAGAGCTATCTCCTGTCAACCCACGAAGCCATTAGATCTCCAGGCTTTCAGCATGTGGCTTATTGGTGAATCAGGGTGCCTTTGGGTACGTAAGAGTAGACCAAAAGGGCCCGACTGTGCTTGCACATGCAGGATATAGGATGGACAGTACATGTATATGAATCCCAAAGAAATCAAGGCAGATGTTGAAGAGATAAAGAACAAAGCAGTGAATCTTCAGTGTCTAAGACAAGCTCTATGACCTGTGGGATTTCAAAGTATGGGGCTATGACTTCTGGAGTTTAGGGGTGGGTTCAACCTTGCACATTTCAGAGTCAGCTGTACACCCACTAGTTTTTATAGTGTGGGACTGCCATAAACTAATGCCAAGGAACTGGAACTAGACCTGATATTAAAGTTGCAGCTACCATATCTAGATGTCAGAAGAATAGCAACTTTAGGATGAGGGGGTGGCACTGTACTTCAATGGGACTAGGCAAATGCTACTGTCTAAAGCTGAGGGAGCAAAACTGCTGTCCCACTGGGTCTAGAAAACAGATCTGAAGGCTAGAGTTGGGAAACATCAGTCTAAAATGCAGAAAATGTGGCAAGTATGCAGCCTGCAGAGCAGGGCCACTTCTAGCTGATCTTATAAACATAGATTGTTCTCAAGATGTGAGAATAAATTTAAGTTGTCCTGTTCCATTGTGGAGATGCTTGGTATCCATTACCCATTCTTTCCCTCTAATTTGTCTCATTTATAAAGAATATGAAGAATTGTGTGCCTATTCTATTATGCTTTGGAAAAAGTTAACTTATGGGTTTCACAGGTACACAGATAAAAGCATATTTTTCCTCAGGTGACTTTATATTAAGAGTTGATATCAGAAATTTTGGATGATATGATGTGGTAAATATGGCTTACATGTGGAAAATATATTCATATGTTGGGGGAGAAAAATGGTGTAATGTTTTAGATTGAATTTTGTCTCAAAATATATGTTGACTTTTCTAGTCTTTTCTACTTAGCATTATCTAATTATCCTTTCTTTTATGACCTAGTACAATATGCTATGTGTTGTGAACCCTAAACTCCATGTAGTTAATGAGACAGGATCAGTGAGTTATGCTAATATCTTAGCCTGGGTAGACTAGAGAAACAAATTCATGGAAAATCGTATGTGTATAAGAAAGAGCTTTATATCAAAGAGTAATTGTACATTGAGAAAACATCCTAGCCCCATCCAGATCAAGTCCATGAGTTTGATATTAGCTCATATTCTGACAAAAATCTAAAATTCCTCTTCAGACTTATGCAGCATATGCAATGACACCAAATGCAGGCATGTCACAGACCAGTGGGTGGAAAGTTTTGTGGATCCAGTAGCAGTGGAAGCATGTTAGCAGTGGCAGGGCACTCCATGTACCTCTCACAGTTCCAGAGTTATTGCACAGTTCCATGTGTCTTGTCAAATGGATTGTCTCATGGAGAAGATCTGTGCATCTGGCCTCCAGTGAGCTAATTATATCCATGGTGCCTCCAAATGAGGTCATCAAACTGCGACCTGATTGACTGTCTAAACACCATCTCTTTGTAAGTTGACAGGAGATTATATAACTGCCACAGTTAATGAGGCAAGATATAATCTGTATGGTCAAGTTTTATCATGAGTAAATCATTTTTGCTTCATAAGAGGGATTCAACTGGGAGCAGACGCCAATGGATCTCCTCTCACTAAGAAAGAAGTGTAGGCAAAAGTATATGTCTTAAGTTTCAGGGTCCAGGGGCTGAGAAAATAGGCTCACAGGTAGATTCATGGTAATTTTTCCCTAATGTCAATATAGTGAAAAGATTCTTCTCTTGTAACTCTCATTCTGATATCAAATTTCTAACCTCTAACATTTGGAAAGAATAAATCTATATTTGATTAGTTTATGTTATAATAGCACTGAATAACTAAGATACCAAACAAAACAATTACATTGGTATCAAGGGAATTCCAAACTCACAATTATTTTATATTGACTTTCCAATCTGTAAATCTATGGAAATACCCTCATCTTCTTCCTGCAGATGCCTAATAACCCCACATTATTTTGTAGGCCAATGCCTTTCCCACAGTTCCAGCAGAACTCCTTGATAACTAAGATTGATGGCATTAACCTTCTTTAGTGGAGGGGATCAGAGAATATTTAACAAAAAGGCTCCCTAGAGGGATGTTATTTAAAAGATCTTTTCTTTCTTAGCTAGACCCATTTATGTGAAGCTCTCTTTAACACTGATTCCTAGGGAAAGTTGAATTTTGGAGAGAGAAAAAAATGACACTGGAGGGATATTGGACCAAGTCTTAGAAACAAAAGGTCTTTGTTAGGAAAATTTCATTTCTATTTGGCATATTTTTTGATGAAATGAAAGCTTGAATGGTGATGCTTATTTTTGTGAGACATGTCAATTTGATGGCAGAACGAGGGGAGGATAAGAACAGATAGGGTGAAAGGAGAACATGACTTGGGAGTATTGTTATATATCTTAAATAACAGTGAACATACTAACATATCATTTCTCTGCTAAGTGCATATTCCTGTGGTTTGAACCATAGGACTTTTGTCAGGAGTTAACTAGAAAAGGAACCAAGGCAAGTCGAGAAGCAAAGGCAGTGGCTCAGAGAAAGAAGTCTATGATATAGCCCACAATGTTTTGTGGCTCTCCTATAAACTTACTCTTGCAACATTTGTAATTTAAATGTCAACTGACAAAACAGCTAAACAAATCCCACACCCACAACAACAACAACAAAACTTTAGAGATGTAGTCTCTTTAAATTCCACAACTTGGTTACCACCTCTTCCTTATTTTTATAAGACTTTCCTGAAGTTGACACTGAACATCCTTCAATCTGGCCAAAGAATATCATTCTAGGGCCAACGAAGGATTTCTATAGACAGTTATGAAGTATGAAAAAGGTGTAGGATGTTCATTGTCTTTCTGGCAGGGAAATGGTGATGTCTAGGACTTCACATCAATTGTATCCGGTATATAAAGCAAGCACTAGCAGAAATCAGAATTTTGTTGGTGATTGTATATGGTGCAAATGCAAAGAAAGAGACATTAAGAATGTACAAGAATGAATACCTGGTTTGTGTATGCATGTATAAGGCTTTGCATCTTAGTGGAAGCCCAAAGTTCATACATGGATTAAACCTTCAGAGAATCCCCTCTGACTCTAAATTAAGGGATTCCAATAGCCTTGTTATCAGACAGAAAGCATTGTAAAGTTGATTATGGCAGATAAAGTTAAGATAAAATGTATTATCTTATAATTTGATCTTCCTTTGACACATTTTAGAGTTGTTCCAGCTTAATAATAATAATAAAATGTACATGAATTAAGGTTCTTGCAAACTCTCACCATAGACCAGAGAAGTAAATAGCCTTGCTATCATCCAGAATGCATTGGGATGTGGATTATTGCAGTTGTAGTTTGGCTAAAATTGATAATAAATCTCTCTTTCACTTCTCTTAAATTTGATCTGCCTTTCAATATTTTCTGCTTTATTTTTGGTAGATTGT
>PVJH01020103.1:0-41370 GCA_004026705.1 Nesogale talazaci | reverse complement strand
TAACAGGGATGAGCCGTGGAGTTGGAACTGGGCAGGAACGGAGGTCAGGAGAGAATGGCTGCTCTGGCGGCCAGGGGCTGAGAGAACTGGATGAGCATCATGTTCTTCCTTGCGGAGTCTTGGTGAACTCGCCAAATTGCATGGCTCCGCCCGCACAGTACAGTGGTCCGGGTTCATGAAGTAGATGACTCGGGACTGGGGACTTGAGATTTTGAACAGGACCTCCAGTGTGCGGTCGAGGAAGCAAACAGCGGAACCGGGACGAAGCCGGCGTTCTTCAGAAATGGAGACATGAAGAGCAGAGCGGTCCTGGGGCGGTTGGGCCACCTGTGTGCCCGGTGGGCTTAGAAGAACACGTGTGGGTGTGGTGGTGGCACATAAAAGACAGTGCCCAGCTCCTCAAATGTGTCCTCAGGGAAGGGAATGGGGTCACAGGTAGCCACCGGGTGGAATGGCGCCGCTGCCGGAAGAAAAGCCTCCCTCATCCCAGTGATGGCCCTGGGTCTCTGACTGTCATGACCTTACATGGCTTGAAGAAGTCCAGCAAGGATACTCCTTAGGAGCAGGCATGGTGAGACTTTGCGCCCCCTCCCCCCCAGTTGGACGTGTTATCAGGAGGCCCGTGCCCTTGGAGGATAAGGGCATCCTACTGGATTCCAGAGAGGAAGACCCTCACGGAGCCAAACTGAGGAGAGAGTCTGGAACCGGGGGCCCAAACGTCGCCATTTGAGGGAGATGCAGGGGGTGTCTCGTGGCCAAGGGGACAATGCAGATGGGATTCGGTGATGACGCTTGAAATGGAGAGACTTTCCTGGATTACCTGTGGGGACCCGTGGATCTAGAAAGGCCTTTAAAAGAGTGAGGGGAGGGTTAGGCTGGGAGAAGGAGCCGTGGAGGTGAGTGCAGCAGCCGAGAGTCGAAGATGCTGCTCTGTGTGCTTTGACGATGGGGGAAGGGGCCACGGCCAGGGAAGGCGCGAGATCTCTCTCTCTCTCTCTCTCTCTCTCTCTCTCTCTCAGCTGGTCAGTGCGAGGAACTCCTGCTTCCCTAGAGTCTCAGGAAGGAGCACGGCGTGCCCCACACTCTGCTTTAGGTGCAGCAGCAAGACCCGCTTTTGACTCCTGACTTCTAGAACGTGGCACTATTACATGTGTTTTGTTTTAAGGCAGGTGTTTTATGCCCATTGGCTGCAGCAGCCCAGGGAAACGGATGCAAAAGGCTGGAGGCCCTTTTGTGAAGTTGGTTGGAAGTCTGCATGGGTGGAGAAAGGCCTGGAGCCATCTCTGGACAAGGGCCCTTTCCTCGTCTTCCGGCTCCAGGGTGGAGGGCGGGGCCACAGCCGACCGACAGGGACTTCAGTAGACTCAGCAGCGGCAGGGCCCAGCCTGGTCTCAGCCGATGGAGGGAGGGAGGGCCGTGTCGAGAAGATCGTGACCTATCGGGAAGGAGAGCTGAAGGCCAGAGGGGAGCCGCAGTGTGCCATGCTGTTGCCCGTGCTGGGTTCTTGCCAGGAGCCCAAGCCGACCCAATGGCACCCAGTCAAGAACAACCAGAGCTGTAGTTTGGTCTGTTTGTTTGATGTCTTCTTACATGGTTGATATGAAATCATGCCATCTATGCTTTTAATGGAATTATTTAAAATCATTTTATTTGGCGGGGGGTGGGGGGGCTCGTACAACTCTCATCAACATCCATGCATCAATGGTCACGATCCATACATCAATTGAATCGGGCATGTTTGTGCCTACATCCCCTTCATTCTTTTCTAGACATTTGCTTTCTATTGAGCCCTTGGTATCACCTCCTCTTTTTTACCTCTTCGTTACCCACCCCCCGGCCCTCATAGCCCCCTGATAGATGGTACATTGTTATTATTTTCATCTCTCATGCGGACCTCTGTCTCCCTTGCCCCGTGCGTTCTGTCGTTCTTCCCCCTGTAGAGGGGTGTCTGAGGAGCGGTTCCCCTTTTCTCCCTTCCTCTCCCCCTCTCCTTCCTACACACTTCTTAAACGTGGCCTGTTTAAAAGTCCCTTCCCTGGTCGGCTATCTTGTCATCTTGCCTTTCCGATTCCCAGCCACGGTGAAAACTCTGTCCGACTTAGCAAAGTGCAGCCACGGCGCGAGAGGGGGGCGGGCGCTGGCTCAGATCGGTGAACGTGTGTGTGCCCCTCGGCTCGGCCGGGATTCGCTGGCCCGTCCAACACGTCATGAGGAGCTCGGGCAGCTGGGTAGTGATGCAATCGCCCTCCATCCTGTGATCTGGCGGGGTCGCCCGCCCTTAGGGCGTCGTGCTGATTTCCGCATTACGAGCTGGTCTTGGGACTCTCCCCATGGTGCTCGGGCAGGGGAGGTTGTATCCCTCAGCTGCCCCCGTCCTTGTACCATTGTCATTGGCAAGCAGCACCTCAATGGCACGAGGACACATCTCTGACACAGACTCAGCATGACACAATGTGGTCGCAGCTGTGGAGCCCTTTGCATTTTTCACCATAAACACCCCCGAGAGGACCACCTTGGTGGGCACATCTTTGCCTCTGCGCAGCTTCACTTTGGATGGAGTTGTAAGAACGCCCTGGCTTGCTCAAAGAGTGAGGACGCTTCAAGATCCTTGGAGAATATTGTCAAATTCTATTTCTCCCACTCAGCTCCAGTTTATACTCACTGTAATGATATGCATGTAAGTATCCATTATGCCGCCTGAGAATTGCTGTGAGGCTATTTGCATACATTTAAAAATAATGACATAATAAACCATACTGTCTGAGAAATGACCCGTTTCAACTTCTCTGAGAGCCAGCATTAGATGGTTCTGAGGCAAACATCTTTTCTCTGGCATCTTCAGCACATGTTCCTGGTAACCCTCCCCACCTCACCGAAAGATCACGGGCGTGGGGTTGACTGTTTTGCAACCCGCTTCTCAAAGGCTCACCTCTTAGGGAAGCTTCCAGGCTTTCCCAAGTGACCCAAGGAAGGCAAGACTTGCCTTTTGTCAGGCGATGTCTCGGTAGACAGAGCATGCGCCGATGGCCAGCTCTTGATGGTAAGAGCAGGAAGAGACTCATGGGAGAAAGGACCGTTGCCGGCACGTTCCCATGCCGTGGAGGCAGGGAGAGCTCCGTGGACTGAGCAGACAGCAGAGGGAAATGACCTCCCTGCGCTTCGTGGCCCTGTGAGCTGAAGAACAATTCCTTTCTTGTGGACTGACAGAACCTGTTGAAGTTACCTTGAAGGTGAAGTGAGCATGTGTGTGTCAACAGGAAACACAGCTGCACCTGCAGGTAGCTGAATTCACACGGGGACCATCAACGTCGCTGTCTTTTTTGAGGTGGCCTCAGTCATCAAAAAATTACTCCAGCATTGGGGTGGGGGGGGGCAGTTTGTGTGATGCTTTCTGTTTTCCGAAAGCATTAGTTACTTGCTTTATTTACCTACGAATAGAAGGCTGTATCTCACGGGCTTCAGACATGTCATCAGGAGAGAGCCTGGCCCCTGGAGAAAGATATCATTGTCATCCTGTGCACGGTCGCGGGCCAGTGACAGAGAGGATGACCACGGTCCAGGAGAGGGCGGACATGGGTGTGCAGCAGCAGGTGCTGACATCAAACCTCGGTGAGGGGGCCCAGGACCAGGCAGCATTTGGCTCTGTGTACGGGCGGCTGAGTTAGAACCTGATTTGGCAGCGGCTCGCCACAGTGACCCACACGGAAACCTGTGGCTCTTAGGTGGAAAGTGGTTCCTCTGGAGGTCAGCTCTTGACCGCGCACTGACCTGCGATGGTCAGGCAGGGCACCACCACTGCGCTATGGGGCGGTCCGCTGTTGGAAAAACAAACCCCATGTTGCCTCGCAGCTCTGTCTCTGAGGGTCACCGAGCGCTTCACTGGACGTCGCTGTTGGTACCCAGAGCAGAAGGGAACACTGGGCAGACCCTGTCCATCCTCAGGACCATTGTGTTTGAGCCATGGTTGCAGCCGCCGTCTCACCGACGGTCTTCCTCTCTTCCGTTGCCTCCTTCCCACCCAGCGTGATCCGCTCTCCGGGGGTAGCCTCCTCTGACAGCAGGTCTGTAGGATGCGCAAGTTGCAGTCCCGTGATCTCGCCTCACAGGAGATTCTGGAAGTGCTTCTCTCAAGACAGGTTTGGGGTGGTTGTGATTTTGGGTGCGTCCGGCGTTCTCCCTCCAGCCCCGTCATGCAGACACTCTGGCTCCTCTCCCGCCTTCCTTATGCAGCGTCCGGCTCCCGTGTGCAGATGAGGCGGTTGAAAGCGCCCTGGCTTCGCTCAGGTGCACCTCAGTCTTCAAAGCGACCTCCTTGCCATACTTTTTAGCACTCCAGGGGGCGCTTGTGCAAGGGCCTCACCAAAGCAGCGCAGCCTTGGAGCGCTGGACCACGGCTTCCATGAGCATGGGTTGTGGAATCCGAGCAAGACCAACCCCTTGACCACGCCCGTGCTTTCTCCCACTTGACGGCAGTGGGTCTGCTGTGCGGTTGGGAGCTTCATCATTCCAGGAGTCAGGAGAACGGGGATCGCACCCAGTGCATCTTCCAAAAGCCGTCTTCGGGGACTCAATCAAGAGGTCTGGGGAAGGTACTGGACTCAATTGGGTGGTCAGGCAGGAGTGTCCAGACCCAAATCCAGAAGGAATCGTGCACAGTCTGAGCCTGGAGGAACCAGCTTGAAGGTAGTGGTGTCCCAGCTGCCTTAAGCCTTGACTCAGGTCCTCTCGGCCCCTTGCTGAGCACACATGACCTTTCCAAGTGACTAAGACCTCACAGGTCACGGAGGCCAAGAAGGAACAACGTTAGAGGAAGAATCAGAGTCACTGGAGACGTGTACAGATGGAGGAGGGAGGGCTCTGCGTGAGGAGTCTTGACCGAGGAGGAGGGAAGAAGTTAAAAGTAACCCTGCACAGGATTCCTTCAAGTGAAAGAGCAGGAGTCCTGAGTCATCAAAAAGTTAAATTAAATTGTGCTGAGTATGCACTGATTAAAAAAAAAAACGGAGGCACGTAAGAAGTTAGGAAACGATATATTTTATCAAGATTGCCATCAAAAGTGGTTACATTGAAAAGATTTTGGTCCTTGAAGGGGTAAGGCTCAGTTACCTGGAAAACTAATTTATGATCAGTTACCTGGAAAATTCCATCTTACTTTGGAATGACCAGATAAATGAGGTGTTACGGAATTTGCTCCTTGAGTGAAAATAAATGAATCAGGTTTGAAACAAAAGCCCAATTCTTAATTTCTAGACAGCCTCATTGGCATGGCCTGACAAGTATTTCCCACGAATGCCTTGGATATTTAAAGCAATCGTGTCTCAGGCTCCCTACCTGGCTAAGTACCCTGAAAAAGAAGCCCGAATCTCTTTCCTATCAAAATTAAACCACCCATTAAACCAACGACATGACACAGATAGAAATACAGAACCAAACAATGGAATCAGGCTCACGATCTCCACTCGAGGGGGAGAAAATAACACGCAGGATAACACCCCAGTCACGAGGACATCTTACGCATTCTGTCAGACCGCCGGGGACACACGGAGACGGGGTCGCCAATTCAGAGACGCGGGCATTCCGTCTGTCCTAACCAGCCTGCGTTCCGAGATCCAGACGATGGCTGAGAAATCTTGGTCTTGGAAAACAAAGCAAAACTACACAGAATGAGATTAACGGCCCTAATTGCAACCAGCTTAAATATGAAGGGAGTGCTGTCTTAACGTACCTACCTTCCTCCTCGTGGCCTGGCGAACCCCGTGGATGCAGTGACCGCCGCGAGAATCACGCAGAGTCTGAGGAGCTGTGTACAGTTCCATGTCAACGGAGCCAGTGAGGGACTCCCGGGAAGCCCTGGTGGAGGGTAGTCCCTCAAAATGTGCTCCCGAGTGAGTCATGTGAAAACGTGGACGCGCCAAAGGACCCCCGTGTCACATTCTGCCCTCAGGAAACTCAGAGCACCTCCCGGGGTCGGGACTGGGGCAAGGAGCAGACCCTTCTCCCAAGGAGGGTCCCCTTCTCCCAAGTGTCTTGGCCGTATGCAGAAGGGGCTCGTGGGCTGGTATGTGAAGCGCAGCGCTCTGGGTCGAGCCCAACCCCAACTCACGGCCATCGAACCTGCCCCTGGGTTCCCAGACCGTCGCTCTTGATGGGGTGGGGGTGGCCTCATCTTCCTCCCAGCGGGACACCCTTGCCAGCACATGAACGGAGGACTCCTCACTTTCGTGGGGATCAGGTCCCGGCTCTGGGGGCGTTGTGGGTTCCATCTCAGGCTGCTCACCACACGGTCAGCAGGTTAAGCCCACCAGCGGCTCTGCGGGAGAGAGGAGGCTGCCCATTCACATCACGTCAGGGGCCGTCCGTTCTGCCCCTCCCTGCAGGATTGCTAAGAGTCGGGACCGACCTGGTGGCAGACGTGGGTCATTCATCGTCTTGGGTTATCACAGAGTCCTGACCCGTCTGTGGGTGTGTTTGAGCGCCGCCCCCTTTTAAGCATGGATGTTGCCTGTCTGTGATGGTTCTGTTTCAGGGTGCTGGGGAGCAGAGACCTTGCAGTTGCGGGAAAGTTGGGGATGTGTTGTTTGTAGGGGACTAGTGACCCCAGCTTCCCCGAGTTTGCAGCCGTTCTGGGGTTAAATGGGTCTCGGCCCAGCGTGTTTCTGCGTGCACTCTCCTGCAGGCTCACTGCCACCGATGTGGTTCAGGGCGCTTCCTAAGTGATCCTAATTGCCTTGATCCTTAATTAGGATGAGCTAATGGGTCATTTTCTCCACTCTCAAGGCCTTAGCTGTAGGGGATTCATTTTTTAGAAAAATAATTTAAATGTTTTAAAGCAGTATAGAAGATAGGCGAACATCACAGGGGAAGCCCATGGAAGAAACAGTGATGGCTCTCTCTCTCTCTCTCTCTCTCTCTCTCTATATATATATATATATATATATATGCATATTATACTTCCCCTCTACATCTTTTGCTAATAGACACTAAGGATCTTGTATAGTGAGAGGTGGGAAAAAATGTGGTGGGCCTTATGGTTGAAGTCAATAAAATGCACCCATTTATCTCCAATCTATCAAAGCTAATAAAATAGAAAGAGGCCTGTGCATTTATGTTCATTAGTGTAATTGTGTTAAGTAGGGGGAGTTCTTTTACTGCCTCAGAGCAGAGAGGAGACGGTGGCGGGTGTGAAAGGAGCCCCTTTGTCTGTCTGCGGTCTCGTCTCAGGGTGACATGAACGGTGCTGTGCTCTTCACTGGCTGCACGTAAACTTGCACCCTGAGGCGTCCCTTTCACAGCAACGGGGCGCCTTCCTCCCCAGGGCAACCGTGTGGCGGGGTTGGCAGAGACCGGAGATCCGAGACGATGACCCTGCAGGCTGGTCTCCGTCCCTCGCACGTGCCGTGAGGCTGCAGGGCAAGACCTTGACCTTTCTGCATCCGAGCACCTCGGCCGCCACCCTTCTCCTTGCTGCTGTCGGTGCCAAAGATTGGGTTCTGCTGCACAGCCCCCCCTGGGCCCCGCTGAACGAGCTCTGCCCTCCTGGGCCAGCCTCAGGCCCCTTGTGAGGTTGGAGCCCCTGGTCCACCCGTGGCAGCAGGGCCTACCTCCCCCTCGCCGGCCCCCGGCTCTGTTGGGCACGGGGTGCTTCTCCAGGGACGGTCTCCACTGACGACTCATGCAGAGAACTCGAGGCACAGCCTCACCAGCCTTCTTTCCAAGGAGCGCTCTGGCTGGACTTCCTCCGAGACAGGGGTGTCAGTTCTTCTGGCACTCCCTGTGCCTTGAAGGCTCTTCTCCAGCACCGTCATCCATGGGCATCGAGTAATCTTCCTTCTGTCCAACTTTCTCAGGCGACGGAAAGGTGCTGTGTCTGGGGGTGAGGGGCACCTCAGTCCTCGGGGCGACACCCTGGCTCTTCAATGCTTTCTGTACGGCCGGTGAGCCTAAGGCGCCCAGGGCTGAGGCTCCTCCCTCCGCTGGCAAAATGTCTCTGGAGTGGTCTTGTCAAATAAAGGCATCACTAGTTCGGGACGCGCACCTTCCCGCGCTGTGCCAGCTCCGTCTGAGCCACACTCGGCCGGAGAGGAGGGCTGGGGGAACTCTTCCATCCTCTTCCAACCCAACCCCCCTTTACCTTCTGAAGTTCCCGGATGTGCCTGTGATCCACTAAGGTTACAGTATCGCTCAGAAATCCCCGTGGGTGAACAGGATTCCAGCCTGCCCACACAGCACGAGCATCTTACGTCTCTGTGCACCAGGCACGTTTGCCTAGACGTACGGTACAGATACATGTCTTGGCGGTTGTCTGAAGGGCCCATGTGGCTGACTTAAGGGGTGCAGATCCCAGAGGTTTGTGCACAAGGGGGATGGGGGACCAAAGGCCCCACGCAATCTCTCTGCCCGCCAACGGTCTCCGCAAAGGCCTGGGGGATCTTGGGGATGCCCATGGAGTCTGACTCCCGAAGGTGTCCTCGTGCACGTATCCTGGCCAGGGAGGGGCACCTGCTCCTGTGTACATGCGTGGGTAGGCATGTGTGCATGTGGACTTGCACAGACTCGCCGGGCACCTGGGTAAACATTGAGACATGATGGAAAAGTATTTTTTAAGGTGCCCATCCTCATGGAAAACAACAAATCTTAAAGGGGAAACAAAAGTCTTCCTTGACCGGGCTCGCATGGCTATCATTGTGCAGACACTGTTCATGCATGTGTTAGTGCACACATGTGTTCAAGAGCCCTGGTGGCTATGTGGGTTATGTGCGGGGCTGCTTCCTACAGGGTCAGCAGTTTGAAACCACTAGCCGCACTCCAGGAGCAAGAGAAAGCTTTGGACTCCCGTAAAGAGTCACAATCCCAGAAGCCCACGGGGCAATTCACAGGGGCCGGCAGTCTCCGTGAGTCCAGTTGAGTGAGTGTTGGTGGTACTTCAGCCCCTGACCTTTTTTTTTCTTACCCAAGAAATGATTTTATGTAAATACATTCTGGAATATTTCAGTCAATATCTGCTAGCTATAAGTCAGATATTAATAGGGGATTTTAATTTTAAATCATTTAGCTTTCTTTTAGAATGCTTAATTCCCCCCTGCCCCTTCTTGCCTGTTTGAATTGTATCAAAAGAATAATTTGAAGAAGCCCAGACTCAGAAAAAAGAGTCTGGAAATAAATAAACCACCAAGGCCAAGTTGCCCATTCTTACATTGAGTAGTGAATTTGAAGTAATTATTTTTCTCTCTTTATGCTTTTTTGCTTAGTTCCTATTTTTAACAATTGGCATTTTATTGAGAAAAAAATCCATTTTAATAAAATGTAGCAGGGCATTAGGAATTCATTATTAATCAGTCGTTTAATTGAATTGTAAAAAAGCATATTCCTTATTGTGTATTAAATCATACCTCGTGAAAATATTTTATTGTTATTATTCCATAGTTTCCTTATTTTTTAATTGAAGTATAATTTACATAAATAAAACGTGCAGATTTTAACTATGCCATTAGATGAGTATAATTTCACTATTGCAGTTAAGACATAAAACATTTCAGTGATCCCACAAAACTTCCTGCAGTCTTTTTTGTGTGTGTGGCATCACTGCCCTGGTGGGTGTAGGAGGCCCAGCCTTGCTTTTGGAAAGCTGCTGCTGGATTTGAACCACCAACCTGTGGGCTGCAGTCACTCACACAACCACTACACCCCTGGGGCTCAGCCATCCTGCAGTCTTCTTTAAGTCGGTTCTTTCCGGGTTACACGTAGGGCTGCAAACCTCGGGGTCAGCAGTTCAATCCCAGGAGCCTCTCTGTGGGACGGACACGAGACTGTCTGCTCCCCTCAAGATTTCTAACCTGGGAACCCACGTGATCCCTTCTGCTCGGTCCCACGGTGCCCCAGGGAGTCAGGGTCGACTTGACGGCAGCAGTGCGGGTTGGTTTGTTTGGTTTTGTGTTAAGCCTCCTCTGATCGGGGCAGATCTGGCAGCCACCACCATACAGACCATGCCCCCGTGCCACGCAGCAGGCCCTAGCTTGCCGCCATGCCATGGAACTGTCGGCCAGATTCTTCCGACCCGCTCGAGCTGTCTCTGTGAGAGCAGCTGGTGTTGGTCTGAGCCTCGGGCCTTTCAGCCAGCAGCCCGCTGCTCCCCCTGCAGTGTGCCACATACCTGGAACCTGTCCAGCCTTACCTCGGGGAAACTGGGTGTGCCTCCGGGGAGGGGGCAGTCAAGGGAGAGTGAGTGTGTCCGCTTCTCAGCGCCACATTATCTTGGCACTTCCTGTCGGCTCTGAAAGGGGCCCTGAGTGTTGGGGCCCACCCGCCGCTCCCCAGGAATACGGCCAAGCTGCCCTCTTCCGTCAATACGTACAGCCTAGGACACCGTAGGGCCCAGGTCTGGGCTGTCCCCTAGGGCTGGGCTTGACGGGCGGCCGTGCATCTACAGGTTTGATGGTGTCGCCACAAGACGCCGCTTCTGATCAGGGTGAGAAAGACCCACTGGGGACCCCGGCTGCGAGCGCGGGCTGGCGGAACAATGGCGCCCATGGACGTGCCAGGTACAAGGTTGGCTCAGGGAGGCCCTGGGGTCAGTCTGCGAAGCGCCACAGTTGGTGGGCAGCGTAGTGTGCCTCTGTTTACCAGGATGTGGGGACCTTGTCTACAGTGCTTTAACCAGCCAGGGCTTTGTTTGCAGGAATTCCCTGAGATATTTGTCATAGACGTGTTGCTTCAAATGAAACAGAAAGGCTTGCCCAGGATGGTTGGGGGAATGGCCCAGTAAGGGGGCCGGGGGGGGGGGGCATTTATCCACATCAGAACCAGTCGTGGGCACGGGTGAGGTCACTCATCCTTTATGCAGGCTGCAGAGGCCCCTGTGCTCCAGGTACAGTATCCAGACGGGAAAGGGAAGAGTTCCCAGGGACGGGGGACAGTGGCTAGGGGACAGTATCGACTCCAGCAGCAGTGGTGACTCCCAGGGAGGCATCTTCTCACAGCCCCTTGTGCTGGTTCAAATGTCAGCAGGACAGGGAAACCTTGACTTTGAAGTGCCTCTTGGTGATGCTTCCAGGGACAAAGAACGTGTCCACGTGGCTTTGGTCTGTGAGCTTTCCCATGGCCCTGGCTGGTAATCCAGGAACGAGGGCTGGGCTGCAGAGAACCTCCACTTTGGGGGCAGCTGGGAGAAGGAGGTGTCCGGGCAGGATGGAGGATGGGCAGTGAGGGAAGAAGAAAAGAGCCCTGGCTGAAAAGGAGAGAGGGGTCGGAGGGCGTGGACCGGGCATCGGTGTCCCCATTTCCTCTCGCCGTGGAGAAGTCAACTCACTAGAGATCTCTTACATGGTTAGCCACCTGATGTGTTAGCACTATGTTGTTTTGGGGGACTCTGGTGAAATAAATGGGGTCCAGACAGATGGTTAGGCATCCGTTGGACCCCACCTTTTAGAATGTCCTTCCC
This sequence comes from Nesogale talazaci, assembly GCA_004026705.1. Taxonomy (NCBI): domain Eukaryota; kingdom Metazoa; phylum Chordata; class Mammalia; order Afrosoricida; family Tenrecidae; genus Nesogale; species Nesogale talazaci. Next base: position 29,933 of record PVJH01020103.1, on the reverse strand, counting down.
TGAAGCCGGAAGAGAAATGCTTTTAGAGAAGGGGCCAAGCACACCTACGCCTGTGTGAGGTTGTGAAAAGCCGTGCCCCGTGTGTATGGCTGTCTTACTTGCTTCATCAGCTGGGTTCAGCCTTGAGGCGACAGCTCTTCCCTGGCCGTGGGCTGAGTGTCTTCTCACCTGAGGGCCTCATCACCTGGCATTGCACCGAGCCGTGCTCCTCTGCGCCCTGCCAGGTTTGGGTGGTGTCTCCCCCCATAATGATCCCCGATTCTTTCCTCCAGGCCCATCTTTATCAGGATGTTCCACAGAAACCAGCCCCCTGTGGGGGGGGGCCACTGGCATCTCTGAAACCCTGGAGGCGTCCCTCCTAGCATCACAGCAATGGTGAAGCCGTCTCAGCCCAACACAGGGACAGATGCGTGGGAAACGGTTCCTGCATTATAGGAAAAATACACGGGGTTCTCACACTCACTGCCATCGAGTCAACTCGGAGGCTCAGGGACCCTGGAGACAGGGTGGCATGAACTTTGGGGATTTCTGAGAAAGGGGCTTCTTTACGGGAGTAGAAAGCCTCACTCTTCTTTCTCCCTAGGAGTAGCTGGGGTTTTCGAACCACTGATCTTGGGATGGGCAGCCCCCCTGTGTGACCACCACACTACCAAGCTCCTCCAGCCCATGAAAGGAGCATGTAAGTCAGCACTAGGACCTCAGAGGCCTTTGTTGAGAGAGCGCTCTGTTTCCACCATGACAGCATGGGCCCTGCTTGTCTGAGTTGCAAACGCCTCACATCAATCCTGTCCTGGCGGGTTTTATTTCGGTAGGGAGAGAGCGGCACAGCTGAATCCCGGGGATAATGGTCTGCGTGTTCACTGCTCAGGAACAGGCTTCCAAAGTCCCTCAGACACTCAACACTCCCGTTCCATCACTCCTCTGGCTCTAAGGCACCCTGCTGAAGAACTCTGCTGCCAACCAGAATGTCGGCAGTTCAAGCCCGCCTGCAGCTCTGCAGGGAGGCAGATGAGGCTGGCTGCTTCCTTAAAGATCAGGGCCTTTAAAACCTGGTAGGGCCCTGCTAGTTCCCTGAGTCAGGGAGTCCCGCTCAGCATTGTCAGTCGAATCTCTGTTTTCCACTTTCCATTGAGGTGTCACCTGGAGTGGAACACGTCTGTCCTCGGGGGGTGACTCAGGCTTCTGACGCACGGGAGATGTTTTCGTCCGGAATTGCTGCAGGTCTGTCACTGTATGTGACTCCACAGAGTCGGCGGTGCAAGTTAGAAATCGTCCGGCAGAACAAACGAGGCCCATTGACCACATTCTTTCCATCGACTTCCATGTGCTCCCAGCTGCTCAGATGGACATGCCGCCATCACTCAGCCCATTAGGGGATGGGCTCAGTTACGGGCAGCTCGTTTGGGGCACTTCCAGCCCCACCTCCCACCCCCAACATTTTCTCGGCCACTGACTCTGTCTGGAACACGCCATTCTTGCCCAGCTCTTACTTCTCGTCCTCACGAGTCTGTTGATTCTATTCATCAAGGACAGCTCCAGCTGTCAACCCCAACCCCCTCTCCAAGCTATCTGAAACACTCCCTAAATTTTGTTCTCACAATGCTTTATATGCCCCGGGGATATAGCACTTAATAAGCAATGGTTTGGCATTTCGTTTTCCCTCCCATTAGACTGTTGAGTATCCCAACTTCTGTGTCCAGGCATGTATCTGACTTAGGGGAGTTTTTCAACGGAAGGTTCTTGGATTAAATAGGATACCTCCAGTAAGACAGCAGCCATCACTCCCCTGTATTCGCAGACAAGTCAACTTGTAACCTGGCAGGTTTTCAGGAACCCTTACACATAACAGGATGAGAGGGATTCCAGAAGTTGGCAAAACAGAATGGAAAGATAATAGCCCTTTCCCATGAATTTTCAGATTCCCATTTGCGGGATGTACTTGCCATATAAAATAGACAACACGTGTAAATATACTGAATGTGTGAAAGACACGGGAGGCAGGAACCCCTGGTGGGGGAAGGTCCTTGCTATTCAGGGCATCAGGTTGGAGTCCAGTCACCACCGCCCAAGGCACAGGGGGACAGGCCATGGCCGGGTACTGGGCCACCCTCACGGCCGTCCACTGTGAGATCAGCACTGAAGCCAGCTCGTTGTCCAAAGAACGTGAGCGAAGTCACAAAGTCTCACCACCCTTGCTTCTCAGGTGTCTGCGGCCGCACGTCTGTCAGGACAGGTCTGTCTGTCCCTCTGGCACTCCGTATGGCTCTCAATAGCCGTCACCCACCCCCTAAACCAAATGCATCAGTGCTCCTTATCCATGGTCCACCGTCCACGTGGCTATGAGATGATGGGAAATATGTGGCCTGGGTCAGACCCACCTGCCTGAGTCCTTGAAGTGACACCCTTTCTCTCCAACACTCTAAAGACGTCCTCTTCCGCAGATGGACCCTGTGCCGTGTGTCCTGGGATTTCTTGAGGGCAGCTTCCATGAGTGTTGATCGTGGAGCTGAGCTACAGGCAGACCTTGACTGAGCCCTCTTTGTCACCGTCTCTGTTGTGAGCGGTTGCGGCATGTCCTTCTGACGTCAGGCGTGCCCTCCTCAGAACCCACCTTGAGGCTGTCATGGCTTCTTGCGGGTGTCCTGCTGTGGCTGCTGTTGAAGGGTCTGCGAAAATCAATCGCAGCTGAGATCAATGATATTGCTTGGTAATTTTTGTGTTCTGTTGGGACACCCTTCTTTGGAATGGGCACAGATATGTATCCCTTCTAGTTGGTTGGCCAGGTAGCTGACTTCCAAATTTCTTAGAGTCGCTGCATGGCTGCATCCAGTGCTTGGTCAGTGTGTGGAGACACTTTGATGGGCATTCCATCAATTCCTGGAGCCCTGCTTTCCACCCACACCCCCCGGGCAAGTTGGAAGTCTACAGGACCACTGGTTCTTAAACTGACATTCTCTCATAAAATGATTGAGTGTTGGCCAATTACTTTTTATACGGTCACTATTATTTCCACCTTCAGATGCTTCCTACATCATTCAATATTTTACGTGTGGCTATATTGCCACCCGTGTCTTGGATTTCTTTCTTCAGTTCTTTCAGCTTGCTATACAGTATGCCTATTCTTCCTTTTCAAACGTCCTGATTCTAGGTCTTTGCACACTTCGTTCTAACATTCTCCTTCATCTTCTTCTTTGAAGCTTTCTGTTCCGCTCTTTCATTTTATCATCTGTTCCTGTGGATCTAGCAACTCTGTGCTCAAGAGCATGTTCCAGGGTCTCTTCTGACATGCCTTTTGGCTTTGTGTTCCATTCCTGTCTTTCACACAAACCTTTGCTCACGTCTGATGTCCGTGATGCCCTCCCCAAACTCATCAGGTCTTCGAAACACAGGTGGCAGGGAGGCCACTTCCTTCTTGTGATCAAGCGTTGGACAATGCTGTCCTTTGGGAGACTACGTTGAGTCCTAAAGATGGTACAGCCGCAGAAGGGCAGATCTGGAGACGTGGCTGTGACCGTGGCCAGCGGCATTTCCTTCCCTGTATCACCGAGCAACCGGGGAGCTCCCGGGATCCTGGTGGTGGAAGGGGTGTGCACTGGGTGCCCTCCTCAAGGTCTGTCCCTGGGGAGAAAGGCCACTCTGCCGAGGGCCGTTCACTCTGTTCGAGAGGGCCGCTGGGCAGCAGGGAGTGAGTCAGAGGAAAGCCACACCGGAGAAGGTGACCACATGGAGCACGCGCCTTGTCTGAGTGGATGCTGGGCAGGTCGGAGCCTGGGGCTGGGGATGGCATCCAGTCTGTTCCACAGTAAGGGGTGGGCCGAGAGAGCGTCTAGTGCCATTGCCCAGGTGTATACACGGACACGGGCAGCCGTGATGGCCACTTTACTTCCATGATCCATTCTAGAGCCTATTCATGTCCGTATCTTTTGAATTTCATCTTTGGGCTCATCCTGTACAAAAAGGATGTTCTTTCCCACACGTTTAATGAACATTAGCTCCTAAATCGCTTCAAAATATGTATTTATTGGCTCCCTGGTAGTGTAAACCCCAACAGCAAATGCTTGGCTTTTATCATTGAGATGGGCTTTATTTTAGCATTGAAAAAAAAAGAGAGATCATTTCTTTACTCATAGATTATTATCACCAGCAATCTACTCAACTGTTTGACTCATTTAATTCCTCAGTCATAACAGTTGTATCCTTTTTTTTTTTTTTTGGTGTTTGAATGATTTTCCTTATAAATTGTGTTATCCTTGGCTAAAGGCTTTTCTCTTTAGTAAATGCTTTTGACTATCTGGCCTTTATCGCATCAATTTCATTTTTAAATGCCTATGGAGACACGCTTGACTGCTCATAAATTTTCTAGTGCAGTTCTGTAAGAATTCTTCACTTTCCAAGGACCATATGTATCTTTCTGGGCTCCCCACAGTTTATAACTGCCAGGATCATTTAAAAGACATTTTTCCCATTGCAACTTAATTTAGAGTAGAGCACACTTTGTCAGGAAAAGCCGCATAGGGGGTGACTTTGATAAAACAGCACCCTGGAAGGCGACGTGGGGGGTGCAGGGTTCTGAACCGGGCATTGGAGGGTGTGTGTGATTCCGGCTTCTCTAGACCTGTCCTCCTCACGCTGTTTCCTGACTTTTACCCAATCACGAGGTGTTGGTTTCAGTGAGGCCCCAAGGCAGTTAGTAGTTTTTAGGCAAACCACTGGAAACTCTGTTTTCAGATTCATCGAGTTAGCGATTGTATTCTGAAATGGATCCAATGACCCTGGAATCCCAGTGCCCGAATCGAAGGAAGACTCAGGAGTCACCTGCAGTAGGCAGTTGACGTCACCGTGCGTGTGGACCAGGAAGACTATGTGAAGCCCTTACTGGTGAAGGCCAAAGACCCCAGCCTTGAGTGTAATTCTGTCCCGACTTCAGAAACCAAACCAAAGACCCTTAGGTGTGGACCAGGGAAAACAGAGCAAAGCAAAGAGCCTCATGAAAAGCGGAGGAGGAGTTGGAGCTGTCATGGGTTTTATTCTGTTTGCACCAGCAGTCAGTGCCAGTGGAAGCCGCAGTCGAGGAATCGAAGGGCGTACTGCAGGGGGGACCTTGCAAAAGATCTCATCCATAGCAGAAAGGGATGATGTCTCTGAGGTGCCCCCGCCCCTCAAACCATGGCCTTTCCACCCGCCTCCTCTGCCTGTGACAGCTGGACGGCGGAGAGGTGTGGTGCTTACATCATCTCTTGTCCGTCTGAGACTCAAGACTGGAGGGGTGGAGGTTAGCCTGTCAATCAAGTTGCAGCTTGATGACCTCATTGAAGGTGCTAAGGATAAATAACTCGCTGGAGGCAGGACACACACACACACACACACACACACACACACACACACATACACACACACACACGCTCTGCTTGGCATTTTTTTTTTCCTGACAAGGCACATGCAGCGACCCTACAGTCTGGGAGCTGGAGGGGCCACATGAAGACCCCTGCCCGCACTGGGACGCTCCCACCACCACTGGACCCACAAGACTTTCCACCCACTGGCCTGTGAGCTTCCTGCATTCAGAGTCATCGCACGTGTTTTGCGGGTCTGAGGAGGACTTTATCGACTGGTATTGGACATCTGGGCTGATGTAGGATGTGGCTTGGTCTGGACTGGGCTGGGAGGTCTTCTCAAGGTTCCATTGCTTTTGTTCATCACGCTCTTTGTTTCTCGAGTCTCCCCCGACTGACGTAAGAGGAGAATGAGAACAAGGGGGCCATTCCCAGGGTAGCCGAGCAAGAGACCCTGGGCATCCCAGAAAGGGCCAGGAGAATGGTGGCATCCTCGTAGAAGACAAGCACCCGGGGTGCTCTGTAGGAACAAGGGTGGGCGAGACTCTGCCTCCCTTACTTCGGACGTACCACGAGGAAAGTCCAGTGAATGGACAAGGCCATCCTGTTTGATGAGACGGAGGGTCGGCAGAGGAAGGAGGGAGGCCTTCCCTGAGATGGATTGGCCTGATGGCCACAGCCACGGGTCCAGACGTGCCGGTGCCGGTGGAGATGGCACCAGTCTGGGCAGTGTTTGCTGTTGCTGGGCAGAAGGTCACCCGCCACCAGGAGGCGCAACTCGGTGACAACAGCTGCGCCGTGAGATGGATAACTGATGTTCAGGCCACTGAAGACGGGGGAGCGTGGCCATGGGCAGGAAACTGAGCCCAGTCACTGGTTCATTAGAAGGGTGAAGGCAATCATCCCAGTGCTGGTGGGGGGGGTGGGGTATGAGCAAACATTCTGGCCACCTGCCCGAGGACCGCCTGCCCGAGGGCCTCCTGGGCAAGCCCAGCATGCAGTGGGAACAAGGCGAAAAGCTTGGGAAGCAAGATAAGGCTCGTGTGGGCCCAGCCTGGTGGGGGCTGTAGGCATTTCCGTGGTCGTCTCCTTCGGGCAGTGTCCGTTCCTCCTCCCTTTCACATCATACTCCAGGTACCCGTTATCAATGATTCACATCTGACAGATTTTGGGCATGTGCTTTACGTCGTATCAGGGTCGGATAGTTCACTCATCCAAACATGACAAGAGGGGGATGGTCCAATTGCCACCACATCCATCCTAGAGCATTCTCTCCCCCGGTAGTTACCCCCCAAGTGTTCAGTCACTTATTTCTTGACATGTCCCTTCCTCCCTCACTTGTGAATCCCTCAGAGGCCCGGGCCATCTTGGGGAGTGTTGTCTTGGACTTACGTAGCTCAGAGTCACCCTATCGGGGTTTCTGAGATGACCCTTTAGGAACCAGAAAGATTCCTCGTTCTCCCATGGAGAGCCGCTGCTGGTGGTGGTAGTTTCAAACTCCTGACTCTGCAGCCCAACACAAAAGCAGCTTTCCTGTTGGAGTGGACTCGCTGGCATGGACTGTGGTTTGGCTTGGGCGTGGCACCTATCGCCCGGCCACAGAACAAAGGCTGGTTGCACGTCAGAACCAGCTGCAGCCACCTCCCGCGTTTTTAATTCCGTTGTTTTGAATCGCTCGATACCGATGGAAGGAGCCCTGGTGGCCTCGCGGGTTCTGAACACATTAGGCTGGAAGTTCGAACCCACGGGCCACTTGGAGGGAGAAAGAAGAGGCTGTCTGCTTCCCCAGAGAACTATATCCTGGGACACCCGCTGGGGAAGTTCCACTCTGTCACATGGGAGTCGCCGCCGCTGTGGTGGCGGTGAGTGAATGAGAGGCATTGATTGTGAGAGAGTGAGCGGTACCTAACAGACCCCAATGCCATCATTTACGGACCTGACTGTTTCATTGCTACAGTCTTTTGCTCATTTGCTTTTCTGAAAACATATTGCAAAATCACTGCACGTAATTAGGCAGGTTGCTTAGCGTTGAATCCGAGTGGGGTGGAGCAGAGGCTTGGCCCGGCAGATCCACAGACGCCTCCCCTTCCTCCCCTGGAGCAGCTGGTGGGTTCGATCCGAGGCAAGGCCTGAGGATGTGCGTGTCCAGTGAGTTCCCAGAGGACACGGGGTGTTCAGGAGACCTGGCCGCCTTGCCGTTGCTCCTGAAGGTCATCCTGGCCTCCTCTCCGTCCCTGGGTCCCTCTTCTCGCACCTCCTTCTTGCGGAACGAAGATTTGACCCCCAAGAAGTGCCGGTGAGATCAGCTGACTCAATGTTCTGTCAGCATATCACCGCCTACAGGTCATTGGCCACGCACGCCTGTGTTCTCTTTGAATCTACACAGGGTGGAGCTGGGGATGGGGGCCAATGAGATAGGGCAAGTGAGGGAGCTGGACTTCAAGCATCCAGGGAGGCGGGGTCCTCCGCGGTCGGCCGTGGAGAGAGGTGGTTTACAAGAAGACCCTCCTCCCAGCCACCCTCTAGGACAGCACAGAACTGCCTCGGAGTTTCTGAGTCTGTCTAAAGTCTCTCTCCTGACCGCACTCTGAGGTGGGGGTGGCGGGGGGTGGGGTTGGGGGGAGGGACTGTGTCCTCTCTTGGACCCAGACCAAGCCTACCTGCCTTTTCGAGTTTGGCAGACTCAAAGAGCATCAATGAGTCACTTTGTTCGCGTTTAAAACCTGCCAACAGCTCGGTGAGGGAATGTAGCGTATTACGTAGGTAAATATGAAGAAGATGCATCTATCACACTTGTACTGTCATCCAACGGGGAAAGACGAAAGCTTCAACTTGCACATGATTATCGTCCGCACACAGCCGTTGCCTGCTTCCGAGTATTTCTCTTTGAAGGTCTATGACCTTGCTCGTCCTTGGCATCTTATCTCACGTCAATTATGACCGAACCCTGGTGTTGTTAAATGATGCTGGATGGGCTTAGGAATTGATATCATGTCCAAAATACTAACTTTTTTTAAACTGTACTCTACGTCCTTTAATTGCCAATTATTTCAGATTAGATGAAAATGATAATTTTACAGTCTTTGTTAAGTTGGCTTACATAGAAGAACAGGGATTCGTTTGTAGGTCAGGGCAAGTTGTCTGGAACGTAGAAGTGATTTTTGACAATGACGTTGAAGTGTTAAGATTCATCTGAGCAAAGGCTGACCTGGGTAATAGATGGAGTTCTGGACAATGACGTGTAGCTATGGATGCCAGCCACCGTTACGATCAAGATAACACGTTGATATGAAAGCTTTTACTGCAATCGTAATAGCTTTTTTATGACATATTTTTTCAACCAATGAATACTAAAAAGCCAGCTAACACCAGATGGGGTCTGTCTTCACACTTGGGTGAGATGGGGATTCATGATGTGGCCCAGGCTTTCCTTTATCTGGAACAGACCTTGGGCCCCCCTGTAAGGTCTGCCTGGAGTCGCTCTCTCCCCTTTGGGCAGGACCATAGCTTTGAATTGGAAGCCAAGAACATGAACTTGGTGCAGGTGTGGACAGACCTCTCCACTGCCGTCACATGCCACCTACTCTGCAACCTCGGAGGGAGCTTCTGTGTCTCCTACTTTTCTAGCTGCCTTCAAGAATCTTCTCTGATCACAGTATTCCCTCAGCGAGAGTTATATTTGGATGCTGAATAAAATTCCCCCACTGCAACCTTCCCTCTTATTCTTTAAAGCCTACTTTTGGTGGTTCCGCTCAGGGCAGTGATGTCACTCACAAGTCTAAGAGGCCCCTGACCAAGCCAGGGTGTCTTCTGATGCCCCATGTGCACAGGGAAGATGGACACCGAATAAGAAGAGCCAGAGGAGAACGGATATGTTGGAAAGAATATTGAAAGTCCCAGGGACTGCCAGAAGAACAGGCGCATCGGTCCTGGAAGAGGGACGGCCAGAGTGCTCCTTAACTGGGACAATGGTGTTGTCAGGAGGCCAGTCCGTGGAGAAGGACACCGTGCTTGATAAAGTGTGGGACCAGCCAGGAGGACGCGGATGTGTGCAGTGGCAGCCCCCTGGACTCCCCACTGTGTATAACAGCTGGGGGTGGGTGAGATGGAGCAGACAGGGGCATGCTCGTGGCCGACTCACTGTCACCCACAAAGTGCCCATGGAGAAAGCAGGTCCAACTCCTTGCCCCCCAAATACTTTCAGCATTGTCGGTTGGGGAGACTGAACTACACATTCCACACGGTAAGTTCCCCACGATTCCACCAGTATGGCTTGGTACTGCAACAGGTGGATTGAATTAGAGTATTTATGAGAATCCGGCTTCTAATAGATTATTTATGAGTCTCGGGCATGGAATAAAGTTCTCATAAAGCAATTTAGAAAACGTGGTTTCATTAGTAAACGGCATCGCCTCTTCCAAGCATTTATCTAAAAGAAAGAGTCCTAGCCACGTTTCTGTGATGAGCCAAAACTTTAGATAAATTATAAAATCAAGAGAGAGAGAGGCAGGATTTGAACCCAGCTGTGTCTCTTCCCAGAGACACTAGATTGTTTCCCTTCATGGAGAGACAGAAGGAGGGAGACCTTCTCTCTGGTCCAACATCTCGGTGGCCTAAAACTTCTTATCAGTACCACCACGATGATGAACACCTGGATGCCTAAGTTGATTGGGAGGGGGTTGGGGGGGGAGCCACGTTTCATTCCTTTGAATGGATTGTTGGAGGTGAAGAGACTGGGTCCAGGAGGCTCACCTTCTTATGGGGTTTGACCTTCCAAAACGCCCATCAGAGGGCTGTGCCGAGGCACCTTTCTCTTTTTGCTGTCTACAACATCGTGTGATTTTCCTGCTGTAATTAGGCAGCCACGGGCTAGACCCTCTGCCCCTGTAAGCGTGGGTGTTAGCGTGGGTAGACTAGAGAAGCAAACCCAGGGAGACTCACCTTGGTACAGGAAAGAGGTTTACATCCTAGAGTCATTGTACACGAAGAAAGCAACCCAGCCCAGTCCAGATTGAGTCCATCAATCCAGTATTAGCCCACATGTCCGATACCAGTCTCTAAACCCCTCTTCAGACTCACTCACACTACACAGGCCATGACGCTGAATGCAGCCCACGGGCTCCATACCAATTAGCACCACGTGCCTCCCCAAAGAGAAGTCGCTCCAGCCAACACTCAGGGATGAGTGCATTCCATGGTTGACCAACATGTGTTGATTGGTTGGTTGTCCTCGACTCCAGTCTGGGCCTGAGTGGCCCTATCCACAGACCGAAACACTGCCCCGTCCTGCACCCCCTCACAGGGGTTCCCAGGACTGCCGGCACCACCGAAGACCATTCTGCTTCCTCTTTTCAGTCTTCCAGAGCAGACAGTGTTTTGAAGCCATGCGTGAGGTTTTCAGCAGCTCCTGCCTCCAAGGTGGGCAGCTGGTTCCTTCTGTGTTGTCTGTTCTGAGTCTGGAGGCTCTGCTGAAGCGTGCTCACCGTGGGTGGCCAGGCTGGCCTGTGAAACCCCAGGGACACAGTTCCCAGCATCATAGCAGCTGACTGGACACCCCCGCATGACTCACGGGCAGACAGGTGGTGGTTGATCCAGTAAAGCAGGCTAATTTATAAGTGGGTTCTTCTATATGGCCCGTGAATGCCATTCTGTATAGCCAGACGGACTCTTGGCAGTCAAAAGACTTTCCACCCTCTGCGTTGCTAACCACGCAGTTTGGTTGGCAGTTTGAAACCACCAGCTGCTCCGAGGGCACTGCCCATGAGCTGTTATGGTCTCGGAACCCCCCAGGGCCAGATCTCGTGTGTCCTTCAAGAGCAGCTCTCGTCAGGCTTGACTGGCTGGCAGGGAGTTTGGTTGGGGCTCCATTCTCTTGCCCCTCTTCTGTGAGCATCCTGCCCTGCCTGTCTTGCCGTAGAGCAGACTGGTCCCCGCCCAGAGGTACCCCTGCTCCTTCACTCAGGCCATCTTGGGCGGAACCAGAGAATCAGATTTAGGGCGTATAGTCCTCATGCCTGGGTCAAGCCTGTCTTCAGGAGAAGCATCTCACTCTGGTGCTTTGCCGTGACAGGAAGTCAGCGCTGCCCCGTCGACGGCCCCCAGACGTGCTGCAGTTCCCTCCTCTGCTGGCCAGCCTTGGCGGCGGGCACGCTGGCCACGGCCCGTGGGACGTCTGTGTGGATCCGTGTGCTTGTATGTGGCCGTGACGCGGGGTAGCTGAGTATAAGTAGGCTGGAAGGTTCCTCGTAACAAGAACACACTCACGGCCATCGATCGATGCTGACCCCGGGCTGGTGCAGAACATGTGCACACACACGTGGAAGCACACATGTCCATCTAGACCGCACAGTGTATCCCGAGGCGGGGGGAGCGGAATGAAAAGACACTGGGATTCTTCTGTGGAGCTCGTGTGTGTGGCTGTGCACCGGTGACATATACATAGACGCACACAGAGAGAGGGGCTGCATTTGAGTGAGGGTGCTGTTGAAGGACACGGGAAGCCCCGCGCACGGCCAGAAGGACAAACACCTCTGACTCGGCAGAAAGACGGCCAGGGTGCTCCTGGGAGGCGAGGATGCTGAGACGGGCCTCACCTGCTGCGGACGTGTCGGCAGAGAGACCAGCCAGACAGACTCACTGCCATCAAGTTCATCCCCGCGCTCGACGATCCTGCAGGACTGGGCCGGGTGGCTCCGTGGTTTTCTGAGACGGTGGCTCTGTGGGGACAGAAAGCCTCCTCTTCCCCCGAGGAGCAGCAGCTGGTGCCCAACTGCTGACTGTGTGACAACAGCCCGCTTTGCTGCTCTGCCCTCTGGGCTGCCTGAGAGTCAGGCTGGACCAGCGGCCGGGGGACAGAGCAGAGATGTCCCTTGGTTGATCAACAGGGGGTCAGCTTTGGCGTCAAGCAAGACTGTTTCGTCAACAGCCTGCTTCGGTGACTGGGTTTCTAGTTCAGTTATTCTCCCCCCCCCCCAAAAGTAACCCTCACACAAATTAATAACCCCCCCATCAGTATCTTCTGGCAAGAGTGAAGGGATTTTATACAAATGTTTGGGGACTCGGTCAGAGTGGACGACGGCTTTTGGTTTGAAGCCTGTGTCCCTTCTCCCCTGTGCTTTACAACCTCCCGGGCTCACGGATTGGTTTCTCCTGGTGATGCCAATGGGACCATTTCTCTGTCAGTCAGTCATAGGCACTTGGGCTCCTCTGTCTCTCGTCAGGACTTGGAGAATGACTGCAGACAGTGGCTCTCGGGACATACAGAGAGTGAGCTAGCCACTCTCGTAGGCCGATGACTTCTGCCTCTCAGATGAATTCTGAAATGACCTTACAGTCCTTAAAATCCACAGTGGGGAGCTTTCCAGCCTGGGAAGTGAGCCGGGGTCAGGAGGCTGAAAAAAAAAAAAAAGAAAAAAAGAAAAAAAATCCAGAGTGGGGTGTTCAAATGCTTTGTGGGATTCTCAAAGTGTTCCCATGGTAGCCCAAACCCAAACACACGGCCTGTATAGGACTTCCAGGATGATCAAGCTTGCCGGAAGCAGGCAGCCTGGTCTCTTTGCTGTGGAGCGGCCGATGGGTTTGAACCACCCACCTCCCAGTTTAACAGCCCCAATGCCTGACCCACAGCGCCACCTGGCCTCCCGACTCCTATAGAAAATGACGATTGTAGAGAAAAGGAAAAGTGGTTTCAAGAAGTTTTGTCGTCTTTCCCCACCTTATAGCTAGACAATCTTTTTATCTCTGAAAGGTAAGAGATTAATTTTTTTTTTTTGGCAACATGAGCAGGTTAGCACAGTTGAAATCTTCTCCTAACCATCGCGAGTGCGGGGATGGGGTGGGGGAAGGCTGACGGGAGGCCGGCGTGACTCACTTCAGCTTTCCAAGACCCGGGGTTTGGTTTTAAGCAGGATGTCAGAAAGACCATGGTACAGGATCTAACCTGCGCTTCACGTGTGCAAAGTGACAGATGTATAAGCACACTGGACATGATGGATGGATGGATGGATGGATGGATGGATGGATTGTGATAAGCATTGCACAAGCCCCTGATAAAATGAGTTTTAAAAATTCAGCAGTAGCAGCAGAAATAACAGGCAAACAAGCAAACAGGCCTCATCTAAGGCCCTGCCACTGATGTCATTAAACCAGGAAGGGAAGGGGACTCTCGGGCCGCTGCTCCTGACCTTTGTTCCTCCTCGGAAGCTTGAGTTGACAGAAAGCCTCATATTTTCATCCCAAACTCTAAAGCTGCAAAGAAGAAATTGTTATGATTAGGTACCATTGAGTCTGTTCTAACCCCCAGTCACCCTGTGTACAATAGAACAAGACATTACCCAGCTAAAGGGAAAAAAGCATGTGCAAAGTGAATTCTAGTCCATTTATTTATTTTCGTTTGAAAAATCTTCTCCTTCCTGTTTGTTTGCTTTGGGTTCCTGTTTTGACGATTGTTTGGCTGGAGAAGGGCTATTTCAGGAGTTACAACCTGGCCTTGAGAAAGAAAAAAGATTTTTTTTTAATCTGTGCTGGTAATGCAATATTTATTAATATAAGTCATATTACTTTAATATATCAGTACCTGATGGGTGTGTGAATTATTTAAGGTGAGCATCTGTGTACTATTTTTCGGTATGGGGGATAGAATTAACTTTTAATATCTGTGTGCAGTCCGACCTGCCAGAAGTACCCAGAGCCCAAAGTGGAAGCAGAGGTGGGCTTTCACCACCACCCCTCCCACTTGATGGGGTCCTCACAGACTCTGACAGTGAGTTGAGTTTTCACTGGTGGGTCTCACTGGAAGTGGGACTCTCGTGCCAGCGGGGGGTGAGGGGGTCTGGATGTGCCTGTTTATGCACTAGAAGGGCAGCAGTAACAACACCAAGGAGCCCTGGGGCATAATGGTCATCTCGCTAAGTGCTAGGTCAGCAGTTCAAAACCACCAGCCGCTCCTTGAGAGTAAGATGAGGCTTTGGGCTGAGCCCCGGTGACGTAGTGGTTGAGTGCGGGACTGCAGCCCATGGGCTTGGCGGTTCAGATCCAGCAGTGGCTCTCCAGGAGCAAGGCTGAATAGCTCCCACGACCACCAGAAGGCAGTGATGCCCCCCCCCACACAAAAAAAGAAAGATGAGGCTTTCTAATTCGGTTAAGAGTCACAGTCTCTGAAGCCCAGAGGGGCAGGACTACCCTGTCCTAAGGGTCACCATGAGTCGGTATTGATCCAACGACCTGGAGTGAGTTTTATGGCACAAAGGAAGACCCAAGAATTGCTGTATTTGAATAATGGTGTTGGCATGGAATATTGGTTGTGCCAGGGCCAGCCAGAAGAACACCCCACTCTGTCTTTGACGCAGTGCACCCAGAATGCTCTCCGACGCCAGGACGACAGACTTGCTCTGGACAGACTTTGGACATTTTCTCAGGGGAGACCATTCCCAAGAGAAGGGCCTGAAGCTCGCTGAAGTCGGGAGGCAGACCCTCCAGCGATAGACAGGGGGCTGCAGCAGTGAGGGCAGACACAGTGATGGTGGTGTGGGTGGTGCTGACCCGGCAGCGCTTCCTTGTGAAGCATGGGGAGGCTCTGAGTTGGTACTGATTCGATGCGATCCCTTCCAGTTTGAGGTCTCCTCTTGGGTCCGCTGGTTACTTGATCTCCAGACCTCACTTCCCTTCCCAGCCTGAGGTCACCGCGTTCCCTGTGGGGCAGGCCCACTCTACCCCCTACTGTGCGCCACCTTCTCCCCACACAGCCTGGCGGGCAGAGCCCCAAGAGGAAGGTGCCACCTGCTGAAAAGACTACTTCACTGTGCACATACCTGCCCTCACCCCTCAGAGGGCTCCCTCTCGCTGAGGACTTGTGAGTGGCTTGCCTGAGCCAATCAGAGGAGAGGCTTTCTCACGGCAGCCAATCATGGTGAGCCAGTCAGGCAATGTGCTAATGAGTTCCTTCTAAGGGTGATGGGAAAGGGGAGGCTTTGACATGTCTGTGGGACCTTCACAATGAGCTTGGTGGCTCAGTGTGTTGTGTGTTGGGCTGCTAACCCCAGGGTCATCAGTTTGAATCTACTAGTTGCCTTGTGGGAGGAAGATGAGGCCTTTTGCTCCCAGAAAGACTGACAGCCCGAGACACCCCACCCCTGGGGGGAGACGGTCTGCTCTGTCTGTCCAAGAGGAGGCTGAGGGTTCGATTGGATGCCAGTGTGATCAGGCAGGCATGGGTATTTGGATGAAACTTCCTTCTTTATACTTATAGAAAACTATTATCAATGATCGCACTAATACTTGCATTTGGAAAATGCAAGAAGCTATGAAAGAAGCTACCTGTTTTTGTACCGCCCACAGGCGTAAGCCTTATTGTTTGTATCTCGCGTGGGTTTGTACCCCCCCGACTGTTTGGGTGGCAGTCGAGCGCTCAGTTACGGTGCCACCAGAGCGGCATTTCCCCTCGCACCCCCCTCCCCTAAGTTTAGATTTTTGCTGTAGTTTGTGGGATCGTAGCAGACCCGTTCAGAGCGCTTGTGGCGGGGACGTGTGCACAGGACTTCCTGTGTGTTTGCAGGGACCGACGGGGCTGTCTCCTTACGTCTGGTTTTGTGGCGTTGATGCCGACGTTTGGAGGTTTCGTTTGCTCTGAACGAGTCAGGAGATTCCAGTCCGGGCTGGACAGGGGCCCATTCACACCCAGGGCCGTGGTGGAGTTAAACCGGTTTGCACCACTTCAACAGAACAGATAGCTAATTTTTTTTTTTATTGAGTTCAGTAAAAAGCTTGTTAAAATGGTACTTGTAATCACAGTTTGCTCTAAGATGGGCAGCCGGGCAGCCACCCAATGGGGAAATCACAAATGTATGTTCCTTCCTCTTTTTCCACGTTCATCCGCACAACAGGGTATTCTACACCCCTATAGAAATGCTCATTCTGTCCATAGGTATAAAAAATTAGATACAGCTGCTTGCCATAAGAGCAAAGAACATTGCAAGCGGGGATGCCGATCGAGAAGCAATGTGGAAATGGCTTAACTAACAGTTTTATTGTTTTGGTTTGGGGTCAGGTATTATTTAATATTTTAAAGCCCTTTTATAACCATCTAGTTTGGGGGACCTCTTTTAGTGTTCTTATTTCAGTATTAACTGCATGAGATAATAAATTACCTTTCCGTGTACCATTTCTTAATACTTAAGACGGTCGTTAGGGCAGTGAACTGGCTGTTAAAGCATTTCAATCCCACTACTGAGAGGGCCTCCCACCCCACCCCCCACCCCCCCATTCATTAAGTGCAGCAGCCAGAACCTCCCTAGAAGTGAGGGCGGGGCTTGCTTTGGACACGTTCTGGAGAGAAGCGCTCTGGAGAGGGACGTCACACCTGACCTAGCAGAGTTAGCAAAAACCAATAAAACAAAGAAGGAAGAAGACACTTAGAAGGACAGACAGACACTGTGGTGCCGCCGCCGCCGGGTTCCAAGAGCACACCCCCCACGAGGAGGGCATGGGACTGGCTGATGAGAGCAGCAGCAGCTCTGGAAACCAGGCAGGAGGATCGAGGTGGGAGGGGAGGCCGGGTGGTTAGGGACCTGGGACTGCGGGAACCCAACAGAAGGACCAGAACTGGCATGTCTTGACCCTCAGACTGGCACTGGGAGGCAGGCTGGGTGTAGACCCTTGGGAGACATCCGCCAAGACCCTGGCCCCGCAGACAGAGTGGGGCGGTGGGTCTGCCACTCTGTGTTCCCAGAGGAAGGACCCTCCCGGTCTACCCCACCCAAGGTCCTCTTCTCCCTGACAGACGGCTGGGAGGACCTGGCCAGAGAGTCCACACTGAACCCCATGGCCTGGCCAGGAAGACTATGCTCCCCTTGCCCGGAGATGACCAGTCCCAGAGGCATGGGGTGGGGCACTGTGTGTGTGAGAGAGAGAAAGACGTTGGGGTTAGTCGTTCAAATTCCTAGCCCACCACTCCACCAGGGCTCCTTGACGTTCTGGGACTCTGCATTGCTCTCGGTGTGCCGCCATCAGTCAACGCTGAGTCACGCCGCAGACTCCAGGAGGAGCCTCTCAACTGTTCGGGGGTGGGCACGGCCCACCTCTGCCATGAGTGCGTGTGCGCGCCCGGCCTATAGCTCGCCCTGCCCCCCGCCAGTGGCTGCCGTTAGACACAGGCTCAATGTCGGGCTGGGACATCCCGCCAGTCCTGGTGATTAGAGTCAGGAAGACGTGCCAGTGGACAGCAGGCGCACAGCCAGCCCGGTCAGTGAGGTGCTCGTTAGCTGTCCTCAACCCACGATGACCTTGTGCCCGGGCTGCGCCCTCCTCCCAGTGGCTGCTGTGCCCACTGACTGCGGCTGCCACTGCATCCGTCCATCGTCCTGAGGACCTTCCTCTTCCTCGCTGCCCGGCCACCTTCCCCAGCAGAATGTCCATCTGGAGGGATTGCTGAGGGGGCAGGAGGGCTTGGGACTGGAGACCCACCCCCTCCTTGAGCCCCTGCTGCTCTGCCCCTTGAACTTGCCGCCTGCAGGTGGGCACTGGTCACAGGTGCCATCCAGACGCTCATCTTAAGGGACCTCCCATCCCAGCTTAAGGGAGCCCACCTCCTCTACGACTGGCTCATTTTAAATTAGTCTTTTCAGTCAACATGCCTCTCCCCAATGCCATTCTTCTTAGTGGGACCATTGCGTGATTGCTACAGAAACTTTGGAACATAGCAAAACGTTCCGACTCAAACCGCCATGGAGCTGGGGCCGCGGGATGGAGTACAATGGCCCCCGTGAATTTCGGAGATGATTTCCCTTTACCAGGTAGAGCGCCTCACCTTTCTCCCTGGGAGAAGCCCGGTGGTTTGGAACTGCTGACCTTGAGATTAGCACCCCAACCTGCAACTCCCTGCACTACCTTGAACCAAAACAGAAGAAATGGGGAGCCTCCAGGACCACGGTCTCGGCCGGCTGTGGCTGGCGGGCTGGCCCCTTCCCTGTGAGTCTCTGCTTCGGACCTGCGAGGGTGCTTTTCTGTGGCTATTGCTGGCTTCCCGTTGGTGGGACCTTGTCGCCACAGGGTGCTCGTTTGCTTTCCTTAGTGCTAGATGCAGTATTTTAAGGGATAACTCTCCCACCCCCACCCCCCGCCGCCAAACCGTTTTCTTGTGATTTGGATGAACATGAACAGAGCCCGGCGGCTTCCATCCCAACACCAGCCCACCCAGACGGGCACCGCCATACTCACACAGCGACGCCTCACTTCCCACAGGGTCCCTCTCTCCCACTCCTTCCCAGAATGCATTCGGGGAAAGAAGTCCCCGGAAGGAGGCCAATGGACTCTGCCGGAATCCCATGCCCAAGTTTGCTTCTTACCCGTGCGCAGGGCGCGGGGCTTGGGGCAGCTCCGATGGTGCGGCTGGGGGAGTGGGTGGGAGCAAGGGTGGGCGAGGAGCAGAAACGGGCCTTGGAGGCACCGTGGACACTCGAAGGGTGGCCAAGGCAGGCGTGTGGCGAAAAGGTGGAAACCTGCTGGTGACTGAGTGCTGCCTCTTGGGGGCCGAGTGCGACACTTTCCCTCTCATCGTGGGGCAAGGAGCCCCGGTGGTGGCCTGCATAGGCATCGGGCGGAGATCTGCCAGGTCAGCGGTTCGAAACCCGCAGCTGCTCCAAGGGGGAGAGATGGAGTTTTGATTCCTGTCAAGATGGAAACATTGCCATAACTCACCGGGGCAGTCTCACCCAGCCCTGCGGGGTCCCCAGGAGATGGCATGGGCTTGGTGGCAGCGTGCTGAGTGTTGTTTTGCTGTTTTTTGCATCCTGGAATGCCAATCTGCAGTAGACTCTCGATGAGGTTTCAGGAGGGCATTGGCACAGATTCCCCATCGTCAGGATGTGAGTCATTGCAAATGCACACGTGTGTTTAATATGCTTCTCGTGCGGCAGATGCCCCTTTAACAACAGTTCCGTCTCGTCTTTTCGACCTGTCGTGCTCGAGGCCACGTTGTGGGCTGGTGTGGCTTTGGGAGTGGACTCTCCGCGCGAGCAGGATGGAGGCCGCGTGCCTGGCTCTCGTGATGTTTCTGAGGACATGGGGAGCAGGCACAGGGGGTCGTTTTCCGGGCTTAAGGCTGGCGTGTGCGCGCTCCTGATGAAATCGTCCTTTCCACTCGAGTCGAGACCCTGAGGCTGCAAACCAAGTGCTAAGCCTATCTGCAAATCGCGACCCAGCTGAGGCCCAGCGGTGGTGCAGCGTTTAAAGCACTCCCTGGACAGCCTCCCGTCAGCCCTGGGACTCGACCGCACCAGCTGTCCCAGGTGAGAAAGAGGTGACGGTCTGGTTTCATAAAGAAACTTCTAGACCAGGGAATGTGCACAGATAGGAACTGTAAACACGGGGAGTCCAGGACAGAAGATCCCTTCAGGACCAGCGCTGAGAGTGGCGATACCAGGAGGGTGGAGGCAAGGTGGGGTAGAAAGGGGGAGCTGGTGACAAGGATCTGCACAGAACCCCCGCCCTGAGTGACAGACAGTTGTAGAAAAGTGGGTGAAGGGAGACGTCGGAGAGTGTAAGACATGACAAAATCATAACAGTTTATAAATTATCAACGGTCCATGAGCAGAGGAGTGGGGAGGGAGGGGTAAATGAGGAGCTGGTGCCAAGGACTCAAGTGGAAAGCCACTGTCTTGAGAACCATGATGACGGCCACAAAGGTGCTTGACACAAGGGAGGCATATATGGACTGCAATAGAGTTATAGGAGCCCCCAATAAAATGATTTAAAAAATAAAAGGAAGAAGAAGCGTCAGCCTCCTGGGCCTGTTCCGCTCTTTGGAGAATGGGTGCCCCTGCCTGAGCGAGGGGGCTGGTGCAGAGCATGGCAGGACCAGGAGCTTCCAGAAGAACCACAGTCCGGCCTGGAAGAAGTCCCATCCCGCCAGCGCTCCTTGGAAGCAGGGATGGGGCCGCTCCGTCTTGGGGGCATTAGGCCTCCTGGTGAGGAGAGAGCAGTCCCTGGGAGGATCTGGGAAGGACAGCAGGCTTGTTAAAGTAGAACACACCTAAGAGAGCAGCGCTGTGTCCCAGGGGACCCATCCGTGGAGGAGAAAGTCCGCCTGCTTGGTAGACGAGGGCAGACCCTGGGCGAGATGGACAGGAGGGCTGTGACCGCAGTGACTGGGCGCCGGGACGGCGGGAGCATCGCTGTGTTGTGTCGGCTGTGAGTCACACTCAAGAACCAGCCCCTCGATGAACCTGAGATGCAAACTCCACCGCACCTGCCAGGGAGCCCCGGAAGGAGGCTGTCAGTGAGTGAGCACCCCTCAGTTTGTGGAGAAGCTTCCCCCTCCAGGAACCGGCCCTGGGAACTCAGAAAAGGTTTTGCCGGCGGGGGTGAGCGTCCCGACCCCTTCCTTCCCACTGGGGCCGTGGGAACTCTGCTGGCATCTGCTTCCAGAGAACCCTTTTCTCTGTCTGCCAACGAGTTCCTGTCTCCTTTGCCAGATTCAGAAAAAGACAGACACATCAATTTAATTTAAAAAAAATTTTTTTTTCTTTTAGTGTCAGAGCATTTGAGGAACCTGATGTCATGCCTAGCTATTCCGCTGAGGCCCCAGTTGTCAGAGACCCACTTCACCCCCACCTCGTCGTCGTCATCCAGCCACACCCCGATTCTCCCCTGGTGTCTTCCTTTACCTGGCTGTCTAGCTGCCTGATGCCTTTTGTCAAAACCGCACTGATCCACCTGCAATTTCTGAGTCCTCCCTTCTCCCCAGCCTGTGAGTCTCGGGGGCCCCGTGGAGTCAAAGCATAGAGACCACCCGGGTATGTTTCTGTTTGTTTTCCTCCCAAGCTTTAAAAACACCTAAACAAAAACAAGCATGGGTGAAACTCCCACTGCCAGGGTCTACAGTCAACTCCTCCAGGGACCACCCCCTGGCTGCCCACTCAGTCTCCCATCTGCTGGCGGCATGTGCTGGACTCTCTGGGGCTCTTTGAGGATGGACTTCAGAGGTCAGAGCTGCTCAGAAATTCCCCTGCAAGTGGCCCACGGCTTGGCGGGAGAAAGGCCGGGACTCACCCCTGGGGACTGGCATCTTGCTCAAAACAACCCGTTTCCTCCCCCCGCCCCCCAATACACACACCCCTTTGAAGTCTAGGTTTTATCTTAAAAACTCATACAACCGGGCAGTCTGCTTCATCGTGGGGAGGCTCATTTTATGCCCGCCAACGACTTTTAAAGTTCTTTATGAGAAGACCCCAGCAGGAGGGGCGCTGTCGCCCACGCTCACTTTGGCTCCCTCCGCTTCCAGGTCTCCAGGGGCAGTGGAGGAGCTCTGAGAAACAATGGTGCCCCTTTTCTGAAAGGACCGCTTGTACTCGGGCAACTTCTGCATTTATGTCCTCTTCCTTCACCCGGCACCCCACACCCTCCTTCATCTGTCCATGCTGTCTCTAGCCTCCGTCGGCCAGCCGAAGGGCAGTGGAGACTTCTTGGCGAAGGTGTCCTTTTGACATGGGCCTTGGCGCCATTTTTGACAAGGGCTGTGGCACCTTCTTTGACAAGAGTCCTGGAGCCCTCTTGGTGGTGGCGCCTCTTTGACAAGGACAACGTCTTTGATCAAGTGAGTAGAGTCACCTTTGCCATGTCGTATAGTCCCCTGGTGTCCTAGGAGACTGCGAGATGACACCCTGAATACGACCCTGTCCTGTGCAGTCACTGTGGATCGCACCTGAAGCCGTGACAGCAAGAAGGTATTTATGGCCTGCAGTCGGATCCCTGCGCCACACCTGTGCCCACAGCCATGAGACCATGAGCTTCCTAAGGGCATCGTGGGGTGCAGGACACAAGGAGGCCAAAGCTAGGGTCGGGTTGACTCTTGAAGACCCTGAAAGACTGGCTGGGGTTACCCTGGAAGGTTGGCTGGGCTGACATCTTTATGGACACAGACGGCCTCGTCTCTCCATGACAGAGTGACCCGTGGGTTCCAACTGTCAACCCTGAAGTGGGCACCCAAGCACTTTAGTCCCAGCACCACTGGGCACCTGAGGACTGGTGTGTACCTGTTGAGGCGTGGGTGTGTCCCCAGCTTGCTGACTTCCTGGCCTTCAGAACCTCCCCTGCGCGCGGCGTCTGGTCAGCGTGCTCCCCACAGCGCTCTCATTCCCTTTCCCCAGCTCCCAGTGCTCACGCTCAGGTGTCAAGCCTTGCCCCCAGCTTTAGGGTTCAGGCCAATTTGTGTGAGATGTTCCTGAGTTGTGAGTGGAGCCCCCCCACCCCTGGGGATCGGGGACGGAGCTTTGATCTGAGAAACAGACCGCGCTCTGAGGTCATCTGCCCATGGATATTCGATATGCTCTTACCCTGGAAAAACTGGTCAGTGCGGCTGTGAGTCAGGCCACCAGGGAGCTCTCCAGATGCCGCTGCCTTCCTCCCCAGACTGACCACACCATGGGGGTGTATCTGTGTGTCTGTGTGCATGCATGTCTGTGTGCGCATGTGTCTTTGTGGGTGCGAGTGCATGCATGTCTGCGTGTACATGTCTTTGTGGTGCGTGTGCATGTGTGTCTGTGTGCATGCCTGTGTGTTTCCTTCTCATTAGTGCCCGCTCCCAGCAGCCCTGAGTTCAACAGAAGGAGACACTGAGAGTCATGGCTGTGGTCCCTGTGTCTGTTGCAGTCTCAGCGTCAGTTCATCTCTACCCTGCGCCGACCCTCTGTTGAGCGAGTGCTGCTCCTACCCTTCTCAGGGCTGCCCTGGTGAAGCATCTGCAGGTGTGGCTGTTGTTGCCCTGCGGGTCCATCCAGATGCATCGTAGAGGGAGGCACTGTCTGGTCCCACGTGGCCTCACGTCTCCCTGAGCCTGAGCCCCTGGTTGCAGCCGCTGTGCAAAACATCTCACCGAGCGACTCTTCTGCCCTCCGGCCCCCTGTGATGTCCTTCTCCGGGGACTGGGCCCTCCTGGCAAGATTTCTGAAGTCGACTTTAGTTGCTGTTCTTGTTAGGTGAGGTCGCGTCCATTCTCAAACTCAGAGTGACGTCCTGTCCCACAGAACAGCACCTGTCCCACACCGTCCTCAGCAGGGCGAGGTTGGAGGCCGCAGCAGCAGCCCCTGTGTCCGTCTTCTCCTGCCGGACCTCCTCTGTGCGCTGGAGGGATGTCCTTCTCCAGGGACAGCCGGTCCAGAGTACCTGAGATTGGGTCTGGCGGTCCTTGCTTCTGGGGAGTGGTCTGGTTGTACTTCTTCCACGCCGATGTGCTTCCTTCCATGGCAGTTTTTTGATCCAGTTACCCAGAAGCCCCAGCCTGTCGCATATGGTCAGTAAATGAGTTTAAAACCAAAGCCGAGCCCTGGAATTTGAATGCGGTGACTGGATAAAGCCAAGTGGCGGATCCCTTTTGGCCTCTCCTTTCTTGGCGGGTGGAAGTACGGGGCACCCCGTCAGAAGCTGGGTGATGGGCAGACAGACGCTCTCTTCTGGAACATTACGAGGGGGATCTGGAAGGCTTGTGGCGGGGGGCGGGGGCGGTTCTGTGAGCATGCCATTCCAGTTATCCCGCAGGCTCCCGGAAGTCGCCCCGTACACAGTTTCCAGCAACGAAGCTCGCGCATTTCTCTGCCCGCCGCGGACTGGGACCAGGGTGCCTGCAGGGCTGGCCTGGCGTTGGGAATGTTTGAAGAACCTGTGAGCTGCTCCCACGTCACCCTCTTCTCCGAGTTTCCTGCCTGCCTTCCGTCCAAAACCCACGTCTGCACCTATTTATTTATTCGTTTGTTTGTAGACCAGCTTGAGAGGAGATTCACTGGAGGGGGAGAGCGTGCTGGTGGGGAAGACAGGGAGGAAGTAGGCAAGCAAGCATGATAAATATTTCAGGTCCCCGTCTCTCAACAGCCACTGCTGTGCTTGCCGAGGGGATCTGGGACGGAAGGCGAGGCCGTGGCTGCCTGGGCGACTGCCTGCAGCCAGGAGACAGGGAGAGGTGTCAGAGACGTGGTAGAGGCCCCCCTGCAGCTGCCTTGGGAGGGCAGGTCCCCATCTCTGAGGATTCCAAAAACAACCCACCAGGACCGGCTTTGGCCCTTACATTTAAAGATGGCGTTCCCCTTGCACTCGAGGAGAAGATGCTTCTTGTAGCATAGCCATCACCATCGTCATCTTCCCCGGGCTGGCTTTAATTTGTGTGCATTGTCAAGACTCTTTCTTGCGATCCGGGCCCAGGCTCACAGAGTCGAGTTCTGCACTCTGCATTGCACATGCATCTGATGCTGCTCATCCCCCCTACCCAGCGGTTTCCCCCGTGTCTCATGGCACACTCCACTCCTGTCTTTCTTATTTCTATCCCGCTTCTTCCAAAACCCCCGAAGTCTGTCCTGGGGTCATGGCTCCTCCTCTGGTCTTTAATGGTTTGTTGTTCTAATGCAGAGGTGGGTTCTGTTCCACACCTGTGGGGTGACTGAGGGCCAGGGTCTCAGGGCCCACGAGGGTCTGTTGGACTAGAAAACCTCGTCTCCTTTATGAGTCTGACTTCTTCGCCCCCCTTTGCAGGGCCTTCCTGTGTGATCTGTCTCAGAAAAGTCAGCAGTGACTGCTGGGCACCATCTAGTTCCTCTGATCTCTGGGCCAGGGAGACTCCTGTGTGCATGTGTAGATGTCATTATTGTGGTGCAAAAGAAAGATGAAAAACCAGCATTTATATATATATATATATACACACACACACACACACATATATACACATATACATGTATGGTGGCACTGACTGTATGTATGCATCAGGATTTAAATGAACCAGGGGTTGAGGCTAGGATGGTGGGATGCTGCCTCCTGTGTTCAGGAGAGGAGAGGGCGGTGAGGAGGAGGTGGATGGACCTGACATGGTGGCTGTGACAGGGGCTCGGGCACAGGACACTGGTGAGCATGGTGTAGCCGCCAGAGCGGTGTCCTCCTCTCTGTTGTGCCCGGTCACACTGGGTCGAGTCCGACTCTGGCACTCACATCACAACAATACCACAGGGTGAGGACTCCTGGGTCCAGCCCAGACAGAGCCTGCCCCAGACTCCAGAAGGACTCCCCGCTCCCGTTTATGAAGGCGCACACCAGTCTCTGCCCACCGTCTCTGCTGGTGTAAGCCGGTGACACAGGTGATACTCTTTAAGGTGTGCAGACCTTGCTGTACTCACCCAAATCGCCCTCTCCTGTTGGCACTAGCTCAGTGCCTCTGAAACAGCACCTCCCCCACCCCCCCCCGGGTCACACTCACAGGGTGAGTCTGGTAAGTGCCAGACCGCTGGATGCAATGCTGGTACACCCCCCCAGCCCCACCTGCAGGAGAAGGTGGGGTTCTCCTGGATCACAGGCCAACCTGGGCCGCATGGGTCTGCGGGGGATTTGCAATGCAGGGGTTCAACCCAGTGTTTCCTGTGGGATGGATGAGCGGGAAGGGGGAGCGGGGGCGCTACCAGAGCAGACACCTGCACTTTCTCCTGGAGAATGGGCCCAAGGAGGTGGGGGTGGTGGCAGATTCTGGGTCCTTTTCCTTTCTCTTCTGAAAAGGGGGCCAGTAAGCCCATGCCGTTTGGAAGCCGAGGCTGTGGGCTGCCTGTGAACTGGTTCCTGTTTGCACGGAGCCCTGGGGGCGCGGGTGAGGAAAGGCTGGTGGTGGGGACACAGCAGAGGCTGTCTGCAAAGACGGACAAATGGACGGACTCAGGACAGACACCCACACACATGGTCCTAGTCGGCCCGACGGCCGCTGTGGGTCGGCACGGACTCCCTGGGAGGGGGCTTCTGCCTCTGTGCGTGTCATGCTGGTGGGAGAGTCCCCGGAATCTCCAGGAGCCACGTCTAGTCTGGTGGGTGTCAAAGGGCGCACAGCACACTCATGGCAGGGCAGTGTCACATGGACGCAGCCCTCACAGAAGGATACGCTCTGTCGTTCCACTGGGCTCAAACGTAGGACGGGGGGTGGGGCTGGGGGTGGGGGTGCGGGGTGAGGCCGGGCTGGGCAGATTCCTTCTGGTGCTCCCCAGATAGCTATGAGACAGAGATGACGCTGCAGTTTTCCACAACAGCAAAACAATAGTCCCCTGGAAAATCCTCTGAAGGTTCAACTGGAATAATTTCTTTCTAAATCACCCTCAGGTGATAAAGGTAATCAAAATGAAATGAGAACGTATCCAGAACTGTGCTTTAATTATGTTCCATTTGTAGCAATGGGAATGTATCCTGCATTTCAGATGTTTACATGGCGATTCAGAACAATGGCAGCCTGATAGTTATGGAGTAGCAACGAAAATCATTTTATGATTGGGGGTCACTCCAACATGAGGAACTGTACTTAAGGGCTGGGACTTTAGGAAAGTTGAGAACCACTGTCAAAGAAAAAGAAAAAAAAATCCGAAGTTATCCCATGAAGGAATACAAAACAGCACTGGCCCAAGGACAGGCTCTCTCCGCAGGATTCCCACTCGTGGGGACCCCGTGTGGGATCAGACAGACCTGTGTCTCAGTGGGATTTCAGTGACTGGTGTTTCTGGGAGATCACCAGGCCTTTCTTCCAAGTGCTCGGGGGTGTGGGGGGTCCTGCACCCCGCCCTTTGGATAAGCATTGGAGTGTGTCTGCCGCTTGCGCCTGCACTGATACTTGTAAGACGAAAGGAATGAGCAGTCCAAGACCTTTCCTCACCACTGAAAACATCCAGGGAAAATTCAGCCAGCCAGCTCGACTGAGCGTTTAAGAAAGAATCAATCCCTGTATTCGTCAGGCTTTTTCTTCCCCTTCCAGGAGAATGGAAAGGAGAGAGAAGGAGGCCCAGTTCATTCTGCAGAGCTGCAGGAGAGACTGTGTGTTAAAAGGCCAATGGGGAAGAAATACCACTTCAAACAGTGTGGAAAAAGACTCTGGACAAAGTTTAGCACCTTAGACAGTTTCTTCCTCTAGTCACCAGTGAGGGGTGGAGGGGAACTTTTCATAAAGGTGACCCAGCAAAAATCCTGCCCAATGTGATACCTAGTGGAGGTCATTTAGGTACGTGACCTTGGATTTGGGGGAGAGGAGACATGCCATATGTGGCATATCCAGTGCACCCACAAATAATGCATGCACCCATAGAACAGGCACTCCCCACCCCACTCCCTGGACTGAAGAGGGAGCTGACATTCATGCAGTTTGAAAAGACATCGATTGTACAACAGTCTCTGCCTGCAGTACAGTGGGCTGGGTCCATTCAGGAAGCGTGGAACCTCCCAGGCGGTCACGCCAAAAGGGGTGCTGTACAGGGGTTCCAAACGCTCTGCTCGCGAGAGGCCCACCCGACAGAGACACTGGGGCCGAGGTGTTTCTCTTGAGGAGTGAGAGCAAGGGGACGCTGGCTTGAAGAGAGGTCTGGTGGGGCAGTGGTTATGCACTGGCAGGAGCGAGATGAGGCCGCCCGTGACCCTCGCAGCTCGTCTGGGGACCCCACTGGGCAGCGCTGCCTTGCTCCGTCTGGGGGCTCTCGGAGTCTGAACCGCCTTGATGGCCGAGGGCTGGGTCTGGGGAGGCTTCATGAGGAACCCAGTGAACCGGTTTGCTGCTAACTTAAGGTCAGCGGTGAGCCAGCATCGGCTCGAAGGCCGTGGGCGTGTACTGGAGGCCGCCAGGCACTGGACTGGGGAAACTGAGTCCGTCTGCTCCTGTAAAGACACACCCGACCTCGTGGGAGGACCTGTGGGGCAGCTCTGCTCTGTCTGCCCTGCTTTTTCTTCAGGAGCAGTCTCCTC
The DNA here is from genome assembly GCA_004026705.1 of Nesogale talazaci. Lineage (NCBI taxonomy): Eukaryota > Metazoa > Chordata > Mammalia > Afrosoricida > Tenrecidae > Nesogale > Nesogale talazaci. The sequence continues at coordinate 1,872 of PVJH01020103.1, read as the reverse complement.
AGGAGCAGCCCGTGGTTTTGAACAGCTGACCTTGCAGTTAGCAGCCCAGCACAAAGCCCACGGCCTCCCCCGGGCTCCTGTACCCCAAAGGGTCACCGTGAAGACACGTCTCAGGTCCTGGGGCGGTACACACCGAGCTGCCCACTGAGGGGCCACTGGGGTGGACCCTGCCCAGAGGCACCTCGGGAGACAAGCCCGGAGACTTGTTGCCCCAGGGTCCCCGCCTGGGTGCCCCCTGGAGCAGAGCTTCCTCAGGGGCCCTGCTGGTGCAGTGGTTCCCGTCGGGCTGCCACCCTCATGGTGGGTGGTTCGAAACCTCCAGCAGCTGCCCGGGAGAGAGACAGGGTTTTCCATGACCGTCTTCAGTGACAGTCTCAGAAACCCACAGAGGGCACTGTGAGTCAGTCTTTTTGACTGACTCCCCCCCAACCCCCACCCAGCCCCAGTTCACGGCAAGCCTCTATGGGGCTTCTGAAGCTATCGATGTGCAGCAGAGCAGACAGCCTCATTGTTCTCCCTCAGTGCTGCGGGTAGGTTTTGAACCATCAACCTCATGGAGAGCTTGGAGCGGGGGGCGGCGGGGCATCTGTGTCCAGCTGGTTTCACAGGAGACCCGAGTCACTCCTTCTCCCGGCTTTCCCTCAAAAGCACAGACTCGCTGCCATTGGGTTGCTTTTGACTCCCCGTGAGTGACCCTGTGGGTGAGGTGGCACCACCCCGTGATCTTCAGAGAGTGGGGGTCTTTGTGGGGGCCGACAGCCGCATTGTTTCAGACGGCGGACCTTGTGCTTAGCCACCCGACACTCCACCATGGCTCCCCCAGGCCTCTCCTATGGCGTCAGTCCCAGTGGATGGGGAGCCTACAGATGAGGTCGAGGGGCCTGTGAGGGAGCCCAGACTGTCACCCGCACAGGAGCAGAGGTGAGTTCACAAGGCCAGCCCCGTGCGGAGCAGCCCACGGGGATCAGAGCCCCACTGGGCTTGTGAAGACTCACTCGGCTGTGCGTGTTGGATGTGGATTCTGGTGCAGGGCTGTGCTCTGGAGGAAGGACATACAAGGCGGGAGCAGACGTCCAGACGCCCACGGGCTTGAACTTCCTACCTGTGGTGGTCCTTCTTACTGGGCGACAAGCTCTCCTATGGACTCCTGCGTCTTCCCAGGATCCCTCTTGTTCTGTCTTACCTGAGAGGTCTTGCTTTCTAATGATACCAACAAACGGACAAACAAACCCTGCAGACTTACTGCCGTAGGGGGATTCTGCGCCATGGCCACCCTCTTGGACGGTGGAACTAGACCCCGGGGTTTCCGAGACGCTGCCACCCGTCCAGGAATGGGAATCTCCCTTGGCCTCCCTCAGAGATGCTGCTGGTTTCAAAACGCTGGCCTGGTGGCCGCAGCCCAGCGCCTCACTCGCGAGGCTCCCAGGCTGGCTCGGTCAGAGGGCCAGGGCCTGGCTGTGTCCCCTGGCACCACAGACATGGTCACTGGGAGCTGTGCGTGGGTTTTCTGCGAATGGGCCAGAGCCCTCCGGGCATGGAGAGCTTTGCTCCACAGACCATTTGAACACAAACGAATGCTCTTTATTTTGCTCAGTGATTTTGTGTCAATGCACAAATGCTTAGCAACCATGATAACCACCGCCTGCTTGCCCGCGCCTGTGCCCGCGCCTCTAATCGGCGCTGATTTATGTGTTTACCCTCTCCAGAATGAATCTCTCTGTCAGAGTGCGCGCTGAGAACTTTGTGCTTACAGCGCACACATTTGTTTTGCATTTCCTTAGGAGCTAATTTCACACACACACCCCCACTTCCTCCTTCAATATATTTAATGAAATTGGAATCTTCATGTGGAAATGTTTATTTTTTGAAACG
>PVJH01020102.1:0-41383 GCA_004026705.1 Nesogale talazaci | reverse complement strand
TCCAATGTTAGTCTCAAAAGTTCATTGACAGGTAGCTGCCAGAGATTCAGGTCAGATTCAAAAGAGTATGTGAAACCAGTGATATCATTGATGATGTGAGGTTGATCTTGCCTGAAATTAGATAACATTAGAAAGTATGTACTTGTGTTTTATTGACTATGCAAATCATTCAATTTTGTGAACCATAATAAACTTGAGCGGAATTGGAATTCCATAACACTTAATTATGTACATGCTCAGTCTATACATGGCTCAAGAGGATGGCAAAAGATGAGCAGTGTTTAATTCTCTTGTCCATGGGGTCACTATGAGTCAGAACCAACCCAAGGACACCCCAAAATATAAACATTCTTCAAAGGTAGCATGGCAATCCAACAATAATTTTGTTAAGAAGCAATAATGTATCCAATCTATAGACCTGATCTAGGCCCTTCAGACTTTTTGTTGGTCCCCAAAGTCAAAGAGCATTTGAAGGGAATAAAATTTGGAATTCTTGGGGGTGTTAAAACTGCCATTTTGATATGGTACTAATTAGAGATCATAGAATTCCTTATGAAATTCTTCATGTGATGAGTAAACTTTGCATAGACATATACTTCCACCTTTTTACTTAGCTGTCTGAAGCATTAACAGTTTTTGCTACCAAGACGTCATATAGGGCACATTAAAAATCAGCATTCTTTTCTATTGTACTGTTCAAGTTATATTCTGTGCCAAACAGTATTCTCTACCATTTTTATCTTGACTCTGTAATCCATTACAATGACTAAAGGGTGTAGTAAGAAAATGCACGGGTTGCAATGCTAGTGAGAACTACTCAGGATATAGTTGTTCATTAAGACATGCTACAAAGTTTTTTTCAGGGCTTGTAACAAGCACCCAAAATACATGCCACTGTAAAGTAAGCCTCAACCCTAAGACATTCAACTCAAACACCCTGGGTCAGGGAAGCCAGCACCCAGAATTAGGTACCCAGAAGCACTTCAGTAGGCCTCAGTCTGAATGCATTCAGCTCCACTTCTGTGAGTAATCATGTCCAGCTCCCCCAATTTAGTGCCCAGAAGCACCCCACTCCATAAGTCAGTTTCCTATGCCAAAGCACTCAAGTTTACTTGGTCCATGGACAGGGCAGTCTCCCAGTTCTTTTAATGCTCTGGCTCCTGGTTCTGCTACTGCTCCTCTGATGTCATTGCTGTCTCCGGATCCAGGAAGTTCACTGCACAGGATGTCAGGGTACAAGGGAATTGCTCCACACTTAGTTCTTACTGGTTATGAGATGCCATCTCTTGCTTCTTAAGGTCTATTTTTAATCCCACCAGGAAGACTAATAGGTAGCAACATGATAAATGGAGAAAGGATTGAAGCTATCAAGCATGTCTTCTTACTTGGATCCATAATTTTTGCTCACAGAACAATAGTCAAGAGATCAAACGATTCATTGCTACGAGTCAATCTGCTGCATAAGGCCTCTTAGAGTGTTGAAGAACAAGAATGTAACTTGTACCACAAAGATGCACCTGATCCAAGTCATGGTATTTTCAATGTCCTCATACGCATGTGGACATTGGACATAGAATAATGAAAATTGGAGGAGAGATATATTTGCGTTATTGAAACCACCAAGGACTGCTACAAAACAGACAAGTCTGTCTTAGTAGAAGATTGAATTCGCCTTAGAATGAAGGATTGTGAGGATTTGTCTCATGTACTTTGGACATGTTTCAAACATGAGAGGATGGCATGGGACAGTTTGTTCTGTTTTACATAAGGTCATTTTGAGTCAGAAGCAACTCAGTGGCATATAACTGCAGCACTGTGATTAGAATGACCTTCCGATGAATCCTGTTCACAATTGTTCCCAGGTAAATCTTGTCAGTCTCTTCACCCAGCTTCTTAGCTAGACTTACCTGGGAAAAGGTCATTTTTTTGGAGTTACAGACTTAGGCTGTTAACAGCCACATTAAATACAGTAGAACCCAGGTACTCAATCGTATCAGTATTCCACAGTCAGATTTTGACACAAAACATAGAGAAAATTTTGCATGGGAGCTCGGGCAAGACCTGATCTGACTCATGTGATTTTTGTAAACAAGAACAGTTCATGTTTTAGTCACTTGACGTTAGTTGGCATTGTTAGTGCGCTACTCTCTTATTTAAACCATTTGTGGCTGTATTCCAAGTGTTTTGATATAATTTTATTAGTTTTTGTGGCTTTTTGTACTCTTTTCAGATGTCAGGTATTCAAAATATGTTCTTAAGAAAGAGTTCTTTGGGGTTCCAGAGGATCTAATGTAGCTCACTGTCCCTGCAAATTTTGAAATACTATTTCAATCATCATCTGCATTTTTACAAGGAAAAACTAAAATATTTTTGGTTGAGTGTTCAATTACTTTATGAGGTTGTATATGATCAAGACATCATAATATGGAGAAAAATCCAAGTAACACTGAAGACATTGTTTTAAATAGGGCTTTATGTATTTCCAGAATACCGACTGACATGTTTCACCAAATGATTGTAATTTTGAAGCAAATGATTGTAATCCACTCATCTTTTCCAATAAATTTGGGAAACCACTTCTTTCTGGCTCAACTTATTGGGAGAAATGGATTTTTATACCCCAGAAAAGCAAACTTAAAGGACATAAGGATTAGTGGATAATGTAATTTATTTCACACACAAGTACCATTTTCCTGAGTATAATCTTTAAAACAATTATTTCAGTACACTGACACAAAGCTGTCAGAAATTCATGGTAATTCAGAAGAGTATGTGGAATTTGAGTTATTATTGCTGATGCTAGCTGAATTTTGACAAAGCAGACAATACCAAAATGCAATTACTCTTTGATATAAAGATATGAAGTTCTCTTTTACACACATTTCGTGACTCCAGTCTTGTTTCTCTAGCTAACCCGGATTAACACAGACTACTAACTGCAAGGTCAGTGGTTCAAACACACCAGTTGCTTCTCAGGAGAAAAATGAGGTTATCTGCTCTCCAAAAATTACCCTCTTGGAAAACCTATCCAGGATTGATATGAATCTAAATGAACTTGATGGAAGTGGGATAGAGCTCGGTGTATGAAAAATGAAGCACAGGCTAAATGCTCTGGAGAAATCTGGCCTGCTTGTTTGCCTGGGAGTGGACAGTATTTAAGGGAGGGTAAATTTACTTTCTTCTCATCTCACTCATTGATATGCAGGGCCCTATTTATCAATACAGAGCTAGGACATAGAGCCATTCCAGTGATCTGTAATTCTACCTGCCCAGCACACAGGCAATTTGTTCAGCTTGTTCTCAGTGGGTTTGTGGACCTTAACTGAGAGGACTTGTTTCAAAGGCAGGCTTTCTACTGTCAACTTGGCTTCAGTTCTTGATGTCACTGTGGATTTCCTCTGTTTCTGGTTACAGAGTGTCTCCTTTCAAGCATCCCCATCGCTATGCAATCATACATTAGCTTTATAATTTGCCATTATTTGTACATGTTTGGCATAAAAAGTATGATCTAAACCACTATTTGGCCTAGCACTGCTATTTCATTAATTATGAATTAAGACATTGTATCTCTATTCATCTCATTTTATTCTTTTCTCTGTTCCTCCTTTCAATGTGTTTTTACCTTGGACTTGTTCACAATGAAGAATATGTGAATATAGAAACACACTGGCCATAAGTACTTTGAATATTATCTTTCTTATTCTCCATCTTTCAGGGTTTTTAACAAAAAGATGAACAAAAACTTTAAATTTTCCATAGAAATTTTATAACTACACATGCTATGTTATTTCTATAAATCTCCATGTATCTATTTTGGTGAAAATTTACAGATTTTAAAATTTGTTTATTTAACTTCAATCAAACTATGGAATTTGAAATAATGAGTTACTTATTAAGGTGCATAAAAAGACTAAGAGAGAGTTGTTGTAGATACTGGTAGAATAAATTAGTTCAGCTGAGTTAGCATGACAATGAGGGGAAATTTACAATGGCAGCAACACATGCTTCAATAGGTTCTTGCTTGTTTCATGGGTATTACAATTAAGTCTTTTCAAAACTGCAAAACAATAATGGACAGCACCCATGAAAAATCAATTACTTTAAAAATAGAATATGTCATAATTTTGAAAAGTGGAAAGTTACATGTCAATTCATAATGAATCAATGTTAAATTACCAAAATGTCTGAAAAGCTTAAATTAGATATTAGTGACCATTCTACTCATGCATTACATAGACACGGGAGTGCTAGGACAAAGACATTTAAATATGCTTAATGTACCACAACCTGCAAAGTCAATTAGTAGCAATAAAATTTGTATTGAATTTGGATAAATTTTAGACAATTAGCCGTCTTCTAAATGTGATTTCAGTCCAGTAATCCAATGGGACACATGACTTATCCCCATTTATTACTCATTAGTGGAGAGTAATTCCTGTCATAGCTGAACATCAAGGGATTCATTGCCATAAATTCAGATCAGCTAATGGACTCTGTAACCCTTTTTGCCAAAGTACAATTCCCTAGGTATGATATATGAAATATATATTGATCCTATATATGGGCTATAATACCTATTCACTGTGTACTCATTCCTGATAATTTCCAGCCTGGATATTTACAAATTTTTTATAGAATTTATATCTATATGTTTGTACTATATATTACATGCAAATATATAGATATGTGTGTATCAAAAAGTTTGTGGCACTGTATTATAACTTTTAAATCTATTTTTCTGAAATATTTTGAATGTATATGCATCTATACTTTTAAGAAATTTATGGAAATAATCCTTTATCTTTTAAATTTCATTTCCTCAACTTTTGTGAAACTTCTTTATATGTGTTTCTTCTCAATGTCCACTGCATATGGATCTTTTAAACTCCTTGATTTAAAATGTTTTATTTCAACATTACATATAAATAATATATATATATACACACAGTCACATGCACCGATGTCCATATATAAAGTCAAATTTCCACTTTCTGAGTGAATTTCAATATCAAGTGGTATAAAAGTGGTATAATTGCACATCAACTGCTTATTAGTTTACAAGACATCACTACCAGAGGCAAATAAGATACTACTCTCTGTTATACTCTTTCTTTCTTAATTTTTGTCATATTCCTGCTTCTCTTCTAATAACTTGTCTGATTGTCTTTAGGGTCACAATATACTCCCCTAAAATTCTTTCAGAGCTCTATCATCCTGAAAAGACACAAACAAGCTCTAGGAAATCACCCACATATTCACCAAGGGCACAGGTCACTTTTGTTTACACGTGGGCTCCTTCTCTTCATCTGTCTCTGAGGTGCTGAAGCTTTGGAGCCGGCAGCTTGCTGCCTTATTTCCTAGCAATGACATTTCCTGTCAGCAGCAGAGACGGAAAACTAGCTTTGATTTTATGAGAACTGGCCTGTGGCTTTCCATCAAATTCAAACCATGCTATGCTGAATGTGTGTGGAGAGAATTTCACAATCCTTTGAGTTTTACACTTCCAACTCTAGATTCCCTGCCATTTCTTTTGGATAGCTTCCATGTATTATAATATCATTTCAGTATCCTCTTTCTTTTTCATGTTTTATGCCTACAAAAAGTTGTTTTCAATTTAATTTTTAAATTTGGGATAAGTCACTCTTGATTGCTATGAAATTATTGTGAAAAGCTGTCACTAATTAGGGAAAGAAAAAACAAAGAAGACCAGAGTGAAGTCAAGCCTCCCTCCGCTCACACACAAACACATATAATAGGCAATAGCAGCAACGATAAGAGAGATGATAACTAGAAACATCAAGCTACTCCTAAAGCTAATAGGCAAATTAAACCCCACACAAAACACAAGTATGAGATAATCCTTTTAAGTCTTGGTTGGAAAAGTTACAGAGATGAAGAGTAGGGGTCACGTGTTGAAAGCTGGCCCTATAGAGGAACCCTTACATTTGGTACTTGGCTGTTATTAAAAATCATTTTGGCATTTTTTGTAAGGAAGGAACATATTGTAATTAATTGGGAATTTATATATATATATATATATATATATATATATATATATATAATATCATTCCAGAGTTCAATCACCTACAGCAGAACTGTGCATTTGCCACCACAGTTTCCAAATAATTTCTTTTCTATATGGACTTTTGGACATCGTCTCCCTTTCCCCTCCATCACCACACTGTAGCCTGAAGCCCTTATTTTACTTGCTATCTCTACAGGTTTTTCAATCCTAGGTTTTATATACCAATAAGTAAAAACACATCTAACACAACCTCCAGAGGGTGGTCCCCAATCACCTAAGGAGTCCTCTGAGAGACTCCTTAATATGTACAAACAAAGAACAAAAAGAATTACAAGGCCCAAATATATTCCATTGTTTCTTAAAAAAAGAGCTCACATGACTTTTTCCCTGTCTTTCACAGTTGTTGTAATTTGAAATTGACAAAACAGAAATGAAAGCGCTAAGTCTAGCATATAAGCTTGGTACAGTCAGATTCTCTCTTTCGCCACTGTCCTGAAGAGAACAACTCTCTGCCATCCTTGTTTTAAACCTTATCCAACATTAATCTTTTTTGCTGAGTTTATTGCAGCATGGTGCTTTACATGCTATTTATTAATTATGAATGTCCTCCTTTTCACAATAAAATATGAAAGGATACATTTCTAAAGATTTCTTTGAATATCCCAGCACCTCAAAAATAATTATTACATTGTATATCTTTGGTAAATATGTAGTAAATAAGTGGATAAACACATTTAAAATTTTTCATTCACCAAAACTTTAAATTTAGTTTGATATAATTTCATATATAATTAAATTTTTTAATTTATAAATTATGTATTATATTTATATTTATAATTAATTTTATCATTCAATTCTCACTATTCCGGGTCACTCATTCATAAGTTTAGATTGGAGAATAGCCCTATAAGTGAAATAAGATCAGATACCATAAGACCAATATGAGGTGATGTTGGTTTGGAAAATTGAGTAGAATTTTAGTAAATGGTATACTGTAAGAAAGGCATTGGAAATACATGTGGAATTTCATGAATGGAAGAACATAGGGACAGGGAAGAAAAAAAATCACTGTTAATTGCCAGAACTGTTTAGGAGTAAGTTTGCGGGGAAATGGTAAGAGCAATTGGTGAGGCTTCATAAGTTAATCAAACATATTGTGAGATGTGGTTCCTTGATGGAATAGCTAAGTTTTCTGGTCAAATATTGTACTCCATGTCTCTGTTCTATCTCCCAGCTCATTGTGTAGTGGCTAGGTTCTTAAAACCTACAAGGGGCTATCTAAGGCATATCTGGTCTCTGCTCACCTGAAGCAACAAAGGAGTTGGATACAGAAGGAAATACAATGTAAAGCTAATTGTTTCCATAAACAACTGACTTCTTTACCATCAGACCAGAAGAACTTACAGGTGGCTCTGCTTCAGTCTTGAATGTTGTGATCAAAAGTTCAAAAGAAGAATCCTGACCAAAAGGAGGTAATTGATGACAAAAATTTCAAAGTCTCATGGAGACCAGACTTTCAAGTGGCAGTAGGAATGCCTGAAACTATCGCCTTAATAAAATCATTAGACCTTAGTCTTGACCACAAATAATCCCTGTTATTTTCAATAAAGCAAGCAACACTTTAGCTTAGCTAGTCAGGAAAATCTGCTTTGACACTGAACTCTTTAGGAGATTCAGCTACATGGCATCAAATTGACGACTACAGCTGAAACATTAGAACTCAGTGGGTAGTGCATTCATGAAGAAGGAGCAACTTGGAATAGGAGAGCAAGAATGGTTGGAAAACTGGAAGATTGTCGTCAATGTCACTGGCACATAAGAAATTGTTGAATAGGTATATATCCTGTGTATATTCACAACAGCTATAACAATATTGAAATGAATTTTTAGAAGTAAGAAAGCTATTTGTTAAAAACAAAAAAGCAAAAAATGAAGCAAATGAAGTTTGAAGGTTTCTCAGTAGAGTCACTTTTCTTTTAGAACTGGTTGTGGTACAAATCTTTTTGACAGGAGATCTTCATTACTAGGCATTTTCAAGAAACCAATAAACTTCATAGTGCTATTTCTCTTCAGCTTGAGGAATTTATGGTTGATACTAATGTGGAAAATAGGAAATATCAGACAGAACATCATTGAACAGGTTATATTCTTTTACAGTTTCTTTGTGAGTTAGTATTCAACATTTTGGACAAATGAGAAGATAGCTTCTTCAGTAGTCCTTAAATCGTGCTACAGGTTAGAACCACCTGGGAACTTTAAGTAACTGCCTATTGGGCCTTACCTCAAGACACTGATTTAATTTGGGGTTACCATGAGTCCTGAATATTGGTCATTTTTACATCTCCTCAGATGATTCTACTGTGTAGCCAGGGCTGGGAACCACTGATGCCATCTAATGCCTCTTCTATAAATGAGATTAGAGCCATCGATATTCTAATAGTCAATTTTTGTTCATTATTTCAGCTTTAGCTCTCAGGGAATGTATGTTCAAGAAATTTTTTTAGTGGATCTATTGCAGCTATAAAGAGGCTCTGGGGGAATGCTCATTAAATGTAAGGTCTATGGTTGAAACCCACCAGCAGTTCCATAGAAAAAGAATGAAGCTGTCTGTTCCTATAAAGATTTATAATTTCCAAAGTCTAGTATGGAATCATTCTAACTGGGAATGTATGAAGTAAAGCAGCATTAATGAGCTGAAATAGACTAGTATTGGAATTTTTGAATAAAAAGTCATTGTTTAGTATTCTGGGAATAAGAGATTAAAAAGTAATGACTTCATATTTAAGATCAATAAGAAAGCTATAACATACTTGTGCATCCTGAAGTTCAATGCTATTCGTGATAGAATTTGTGACATCTATCTGCATATAAAGAAATCCAGTGTATGCAATTATTATTAAAATTTAGGCACAAAAACTAAAGATTCAGAAATTGAAGAATTCTACAAATGTCTTCAGTCTGAAATTGATCAAATATGCAATTAAGAAGCATAAAAATTGTTAGAGATTGTAATGCAAAATTGAGAAAGAAGGAGTACTCATTGGCAAATATGACCTTGGTGATAGAAACAAAGTAAAAATGATCATTAAAAAGACAGGAAAGGACAAAAAAGATCAAAATGGATTTCAGTAGAAACTCTGAAACATGCTCTTAGTTGTAGAAAACTTGAGGCCAATTGAAGATTTACTAAAGCAAAAGAGTTGAACGGAAAATTTCAAAGGGCAGCTTCAGAAAACAAGTCAGTTATTATAGTGAAATGTACAAAGACCTAGTTCGAAAACCAAAGAGGAAGAGCACATTAAAATTTTTTGAAACCTAGAGAACATAAAGGAAAAAAACAACAACTCTTGAACTGCAATATAGAAAGATTCTATAGGCAAGATGTTGAAAGGTGCTGGTAGCATGAAAAGAAGATGTAAAGAATGCACAGAGTCTCTGTACCAAAAAGAGCTAGTGGGCATTCAGTTTTTCTGGAGGTAGCATATGATCACTACCAATGTCCTGAAGAGAGAAGTCTAAGCTTCACTGAAAGAAGCACAAGGTTCAGGAATTTGTGCTGAAATACCAATTGAAGGTATTTCAATTATAAAGGTATCTCAACCAATACAAGTTGAGGAAGTACTAGAAGTGCTCCTCCATCCATAGCAAGAAATATGGAAGACAGTTACTTAGCCAACCAACTGCAAGTGGTCCATATTTATAGTCATTCCAAATAAAGGTGACCCAGCAGAATCCATAAATTATAGAACAATGTCATTAGTCATACAAAACATGTGAAAATTTGCTGCATGTCATCCAAGAACAGTTGCACTAGAACACTGACTAGAAGTTTCCAGAGGTTCGTGCCAGACAAAGAAGAGGACATGGAACAAAGGATATCATGTCTGATCTCACATGCACCTTGGGTGCACCAGAAAGGGGTTTACTTAAGTTTTATGGAGTATGCCAAGGCATGTGACAATGTTGATCATAACAAACTATGTATATCCTAGAGAAAAATGGGGGTTAAAGAACATCGCATTGTTTGTTTGCGGATATTGTACATAGATCCAGAGGCAGTTGTGCAGAGAACAAGGGAACATGGCACTGTTTGAAACAAGAAAGTGTGCCTCACGGTTGTATCTTCTCCCCATATTATTCTATTTGAGAAAATAACCAGAGAACCTCGATTATCGAAAGAAGAATGTGGCATTAGAATGGCAGGAAGGCTTGTTCACCACCTGGGGTATAGAAATGAAACAAAATTGCTTGCTGCAAATGAGGAGGACTTGGACCCCTTGTTCGTTAAGGTCAAGGATTTGAAGCCTTCATTATAAGTTACAAGTAACTCAATGTAAAGAAAACCAGTTTTCACAACGCGATTGATAAGTAACATCATGGTAAATGGAGAAAACGTTGAAATTATCCAAGATTTCATCCATGCTCATGGAAGTAGCAGCCAAAAGTTTAGATGAAACATTGCATTTATAAATCTGTGGCACAAGATCCTTTTAACCTCCTTGCAAAGAAGAATGCTACTTTAAGGACTAAGATGTGCTTGTCTCGAGTCATCATATTTTCAAATGTCTCATATGCTTGTGATATATGGACATTGACTAAGGAAAACTGCAGAAAAGCCAATGTATTTGAACTATGCTTGTGGTAAAACCCATGGTCTTCCAAAAGGACAAGCAAATCTGTCTTGGAAGAAGTACAGCCAGGATGCTCCTTAGAAGTAAGGAGGGCAGGACTTCATCTCACAGACTTTGGACATGGGATAAGGAGAACCCGGTTTCTGGAGGATACTGTATTTTGTAAAGTAGAGGGACAGAAAAAAAGAGAAAGACTCTCAACAAAGTACCAAGAAACAGAGTGACTTTAACTATGGCTCAAACATGAGAACAATTGTGAGGATGCTTCAGAACCAGTCGGTGCTTTGTTCTGCTGGGCAGAGGGATGCTAAGAGTCAGAAGCAACCGCATAATACCTAGCAGCAACATAGCAGGTGGGATTGACACGATGTCTGTGCTTTGGTAGGACAGGTACATCGAGTGAGACCAAGACAATTCCAACTTCTAGAAACCTCGTATGGGCCAGAATAGAACTGTGCTCTATACAGTTTTCAATGGCTAATTTTTCCACTCTTATTTTGAACTAGTTTAACCAGCTTTTCTTCTAAAGTCACTCTGTGTAGAATCTAATGTGGAGCTTTTCAATTATAAGCTTAGCATGTTAACCATTTCACCACCCTAGAACCCCCTTAATAAGTACAAAGCAATTGTATGGAGAAAATATTCTTCACAGTTTAGCCACTTCTGTGGGCTTTGATACCTCATCCTAACCATTCCCTCATTATTGGGACATTTAAGAGGAGTGTTGCTCCTTCTTTTAAAACTTTTTATTTATACTCGTATCCCCAGTATGCAGCATGGTGTTTAAAATCCACTGCCATTGGGACGATTCCAGCTCCCACTGAAACTATCAGACAGGGTAGAACTGCGCTAGTAACATTCCTGAAACTCTAACTCTTTACAGGCGTGGAAAACTCGGTCTCTCTCCCATGGAGCCACTGGTATTTTCAAACTCCTGACCTGGCGGTTAGTAACTTAATCAGTAACCACAGTACCACCAGGGCTCCAGCACACTGCTCAGCAAACATTTAATAAATGAAAGGCCGAAACGAAGGCAAACCTTTCTACAGCTTTAGAGCTAGCTATTCTTTCCATTTTTCCTTCTTTTCTAACAGCCTTGTATTCCTGAATGGTGACTTCAAATTTGAAGACTGGTAAGAAATCCTTGGTGTTAACTTTCTTCTTTTGATGCATTAAAGGTTCCCGTGGATTGCAAGCTTATTTGGTGCTTGTTGTTATTGGGAGGTGACCTTGAGTCAATTCTGACCCCAAATGCCCTCCCTCATGCACACCAGTGTGAACCACTGCCTAGTCCGGAATCGTCCTCCCAATTGTTCCCATGCCTGAGTGCGTTGTTTCAGCCACTGGATCAGTGCAGCTCCGTGAGGGTCTGCGTCTCCTTCATTGTCGCGTTACTTTACCCAACACGAACTCTTTCTCCAAGGATTGATTGCTCCTAACAGCGTGTCCTGTGCACGTAAGTCAAATTCTCCCTTTTCTTATCCCTAAAGACCACTCAGCGCCTGTCCTACTAGCAGTCCATGGGACTCTCGATAGTCTCCAGCACCACTAGTTAAATACATCAGGTCTTCTTAGGTCTTTTTAGTCAGTGTCCAACCTTCACATGCATATGAGACAATTGAAAATGACTTGGCTTTTGTCAGGCACACCTCTTTATTCCTCAAAGGAGCACCCTTGCTTTTCAATACTATGAATAGTTCTGGGTATCAGATTTACCTAACGCAATCTAATGTATCTTTTGATCTCTTGACGGCTCCTTCCATCAGCACTTCTGGTGGTTCCAAGCAAGAAAAAAGTTCTTGAAAACTTCTATCTTGTCTTCATTCATGTTCCCTATTTGTCCAGTTGTGAGGGTTTTGGTCTAGTCTGTGGTGTATTGTAATCCATACCAGGCACTAGCATCCTTAATCTTCATCAGCAAGTGCTTCAAGTCCTCCCTTTAAGCAAGGTGTGTGTTACTTGCATGCTTCAGGTTGTTAAACCTTCTTCTAATCCTGATGCCACAGTCTTCCTCATATAAGCCAGTTTCTCTGATGATTTGATCCACAGACAGACTAAATCATTATAATGAGAAGATATATCCCTCAAGCACGCCTGGCCTTAACCTCGCCTATTTTCTGGAGAAGAAATTTAGATGACAGTCAGTTCCCTTAACAATAAGATGACATGGGCTGAGCCCCGGTGGCGTAAGTGGTTGATGGGGGACTGCCCAGCGGCGGCTCTCAGGAGCAGCACTGGGTGGCGCCCACGACCACCAGAGGCAGTGATGCCCCACCAATAAAAGAAAAAAAAAACAGTAAGATGACAGACTGCATTTTTTGTTTATTTCCTATAAGCAATCATTAAATTATTTTATGTTTCTTTAAAAGAAAAAAAGTTTCTGTTCTCAAGAAAAATGTGTTTCCCTCTTCTTGGATTCCCATTTCCGACATCTTTCCCATTTAGGTAAGACCCCTCCATCCTCTATAGTCCAGCTCAGGAATCATTTCCGCTGTGTAACTTTTCTCTGACCTTTCACACAGAACCGCTCACTTGCTATTTCATGCTCTCTCAGCACTCAGGATTTTGTGTCACGATGGTGATGGAAGGCAAGTAGCAAGTAGGTACCCCATTCCTCTCCTGGCCCAAGTCTGTGGCAGGAGGGCTCATGGTTCTATTGGAGTTGCACAATATCTGTGTGATACGAAAATAGCTTACTTGGTCCTTAATGATGTCTTTTGATTAAATTCAGGAAGAAGTCTATTGACTTGTTGTTAGGTGTTCCTTCGGTTTACGAATATCCCTAGCAAAAGAATCTAATTCAAATGATTAAGTTTGTGGCACATCAAAAGCACTTTGAAACTCAGGCTTAGTAGTACTAACTGAAATTTCACACATCAATCTAGAGGTAAATTTTGTGTCTTCAACTGTATGCATATGTGGCAGTCATGTGCTTATGTTAATTTTATAATTGAAATGTAGGGGTGGAGTCTGGCCTGTTAATCAGGAGAAAGCCACTGAGTAGCCCATGAGGCCTCTATGTGGGCATAGCTTTCTTCTGAGCCTCCTGGGAAATCTCGCGGTATTTCCCTCGTGAAGAAGAGAAGCTATCTTCCCCAGTTGTTGGGAGTTAGTTTCAGAGACGATTCATCACGGAAAAGAGAAGATGCAGCCTCCAAGAAGTTGGAGGAGCCAGTGGAGAGACCACTCAGCTTTGCCCTGATGCAGGCAGACCTCTGAAGCTGGAGTGGCTTGCTGTTGATGGACCTGAGCCCTGGAAGCGAGGAGCCATGGGGAGACCCCTGCCAGCGCCAGAATTCTGTACCCACTGACCTGTGACTTCCTGAGTCGGAAGCAGACATTATAAACTGATTGCGGGCACATGAGTTAATATTGGACTTATGACTTTGCACTGGACTGGATTGGGATGCCTTCTTAGTGTCACATTTCTTTTGCAGATAAACCCTTTCCTTATACCTATATGCGCGTCTCTGAAATTTGTTCCTCTAGTTTATCCAGACTAACTCAGCATATCTTGAGACAAGTTAGCAATGTTTACACTATCAGGGATCCTCAAACTTTCTAAACAGGGATCACTTCCTTGTGCCTCAGATTATTGGAAGGACGGAATATAGTTAAAAAACAACAGCAACAACAACAACAACAACTATGAACAAATTCTCTTTGGGCCTGGGATGAGTCGGCTGGTAAGCAGGACAACAATGACGGTGAAAATAGCCAGCGGGCCAGATCAATGTCCTCAGGGGACTGCGTGTGGCCCACAGAACATAGTTTGAGGACCTTTGGGAACATATTACAATACAATCTGTGTATCATAGAGTAGACTTCTGAAGTTTATAATTGTGTAAGTTTAGAAAAACAATTTTTTTTCTACTCTGAATATTTAAAAACCAGAAGCTTCTTCAATAAGGTGAAGCAGACAGAATATATCAGATCCATGTTTTACTACTTGAGGGTTTGCCATATTAGTGCCAGTAAGTTTTTGGATAATATAAATCTTATATTAAAAATCTCTAGGTAATTTTATAGGAACTAATAAAAAGTCATAGTCTACTCATTTTATATGTGCCACTATCAAGAATATATACATTTTCTACTTCAATACTACATATATATATTCCAACATACAGAGAGCTGATGGTTCTGTCATAAAATTATCACACTTTGTGCCAAGTAGCCGACTGACTTCAATGCCTGGACAATGCACTTATGTGCAGCTACCATCCATTGTATACTGCTGAGAATCAGCTGATTGCTGGCATCCATCCTCCAGTTGGCTCTGACCCAGAGTGACCTTTGTGTCAGTTGTTAGCGATCCTCTACCATTCCTCTGGTGTCAAGGTGGTCTCCTAAAGCCAGGTGCTTCCCTTCACAGTGATCTTGTGGTCCTAGGGACATGCACCAGTCCTGGCCCTTCTCTCTTGCTGTTTGTGTGATGCCCTAGCTCTGCTTCTTAGACGCTAGCTCATGTTGTGCTCAGCAGGAAGGTAATCATAATTATAGCTGTCAGCAACAACTTATACATGAACGCTCTCTGACTCGTCCCTACATCTTTTCTAGCACAGACCAAGCAGCAAAACATCATTTGGTGGAAGAATCAAAGACTATGGAAAGAAGAGACATGCTAAATAATCCACCGAACTGCATATATTAGAGTGTGCTTAGTATGTATCTCATAAATGTATCAGGATAGCATATTCTTTATGGTTAGAGTCTAGTGTTTACTCAGTGTTTAGCTATAAATGACCTCAATTTTGTGACATTAACAGTAAAATATTTAGTCAATTAATTAGAGAGAGAGAGAGAGAGAGAGACTAACAGAAAAAGAGATTGATAGAGACTGAGACAAAGCTAACGAAAAAAATACAGAGACATGAAGAAATTGATATTTGTCTGGGAAAGTAGGTAAACCCATGTGTAATCCAGAAAAATAAATAAAACTTTTAATGTTAAAATATGGGAGATATAAGAAATTGTGTTACTTACAATTTACCAATGTGCTCGAACTCCTTAGGTCTATCAAAGGTCATTCACTTGTTCTAGTCATACTTTTGCATACTGGGTGGGTGGAATTCATGTGATTTTATTCATGTGATATTTGTTGCCAGCTTTGTAGAAGCCCTGTTGGTGTAGTGGTTACAATTTGGTCTGCTAATCACTAATCAAAGAGCTCAACAGCAGTTTGAAGCCAGCAGGCACCTCTCAGGAAAAAGACAAAAGTTCTACTCCTGTAGCCAGTTAGTCTTAGAAGTGCACAGGGGCAGTTCTGCCCTGTTGCTGTGAGCTTGACTTTGAGTTATGTGAGTGATGGCATGTCCAGTCCCAGCCTCCTACTCTATCTTGATCTTATCATTTACACAGCTGCCTAGAGACCTACTACTTTCTTCGATGATCCTGATTACTTCTAAGTTTCTAGGGGGGTATAGTTTTGAGACTGCTATAATGCAACATCCTTTGTTTTTAGAATTTGGTAATGGATCAAGAATTCGATCCATGCTAGCTCCTTCCTTATTGTTAGCTAAATAAATTATATGTATCTTATATTGGTGAACAATTGGAGTTGATGAGGAGAAAGGTGAACATGCAAATAGAACTTCATGTTTGCACTTGAAAGGGAGGGTAGTTGAGAACATATGGGAGTTGAAGTATTGATGGCAAAACACATGTGAAAGATCATGATGTGATAGAATAGACATGTAATAAAATTCTCTTCTATCTAAAATTTCACTTGTAAGCTGCACGAGTGGTCTGGTAACTGGATGTGCCTGGAATCCTAGGATATGAACAAATGCAGATTTAACCAAAGCTCCTTGACTTTGGGGGCTTCAGGAGATAAGATATAAACCTTGCATTACTGGCTGAATTTAGCTTAGCAAGCTAAGCTAGCAAACACAACTGTCAGTTCCCTGAGGCCATGCATTCAACATATGTTCTAATTAAAAATTTATATTGGTTCATTTAAATTAAGTTCATATGGCAAGCTGATCGTCTATTTGTGTCCATCCTTTGTCTCTCAACCTACTTACCTTTGGGAGAAGGCGGGAGAATGTAACCCCTTGGAGGGGCACATTTAGTAAGAGCTGAGAAATGAGAAATGCAATCGAACTGGAGAATGGAAGCTTTGCTTACCATTTTATTGCCAGCTTTGTTGGTTTAATATACACGAGTCAGAAACATACATCCACACAGCCTATAGTATTAACTTTAGGGTTCTGTAATCTTTCTAGAAGCAATGACCTGTCATCCCTAAAGACCTGAAATGTGGACCTATAAGGCTAGGAGCTGAGACAAGCTTTGTCTATCAGGTTGGGGGACAATGAGGAGAATATTGCCTGGCTTATGGCTTTGACCCATTAATTGTTCATATGTTCTTTGATAGATGCTTTTTTATTTTATTATAAATGAATGAGGGAAAACTTATTCTTTGTACAAGACATGTGCAAGTTTGGGAAATGAACAGACAGGGATTTAATTCCATCACATGCATTGTGCTGGACAAATGACTTATGACCACTAAACCTCAATTTCATTATTTATAAAACAGTGATCAGAGGGGCTGAGCCCCGGTGGCGTAGTGGTTGTGCGCGGGATTGTGGCCCACTGGGATGGAGGTTCGATTCCAGCTCCACAGAGCAAAGGCTGGGCTTCCTACTCCCACCACCTGAGGGCAGTGATGCTCCCCCCCCAAAAAAAACAGTGATCAGACTAACCTAACTTCTTTAATACTTTTGAGGAATGGTGAGAAATTTTGTGTTGAGCTCCTGAAAAAAAAATCTCTGGTGTTCCACAGAAGATTGCAATTCTCAGACCACAGCAGATTAGCCTTGTGCTCTGACAAACTCTAGAGAATGATGCTCTATATCCACGTGTGAAATGTTTCCTTTGCTAGCTGCTTGGGAGTTGAGGTACATCAGAAAGATTTTCAGAGGGAGAGAGAGAGAGCGGGAGAGAGATGATGATGATGATGATCATGAAGAAATATCACTTCTATGTCTGGAAAAGAAACAAATGTAAAAAGTCACTGTTTATGGTTCATGGAGGGAAATTAAATGAAAACACTTCATTTCTAAATGACTCCGACATTTAATCTAATACTTGATTGTCAAGCATTTCATTTAAGATTTTAAATTCTGAACATATGTTGCTTCATTAACAACAATGCCAATTTATATTTTAGGACATAAAGCTTTCAAAGCCCTGCCACAAAGACTTCTTTCTTTGCCTCAATTCTGTGGGAAGATAAGCATGGTTTCCTTCTCCCCATTTTTCTGGGAGGGGAATGAGCAAGATTGAAACTCCAAACACTAAGGAGGTGCCTGCTAGTGAGAAGATCAGGTTGGGAGCTGGGGGAAGGCATTCAGGTGTTCAGATCTTCTGTCTTCTACAGCCACCTGACTCCTCACATAGAAGCATTTTCACGGAAGCAATAGGTTGCAATATACAGCTATCAACATTACAAGATGGAACCACAGAATATTCTGGAATACAGCACATGGCATGATTTCAAACAATTTACAAGCGTCTTTTGTCATCTCTTTATTTTCATGCCATTTCTGAGGTGAAGGAGAAAGGAGTGTTGCTATTGTGTGATGTTGGTGAAGATCTGCTCTACAAGGAAGCAAACGGAGGGTCATTGTTGGACACCAGCGTGCCAGCCTGATGGCCCATGAAGAATAGAACTTGTGGAAACAACATTAGTGTGTGGTTTCAATGACATGTTCTGGGCAATAATGAAATTACTTATGCCTTTGCTCATTTTACATATTTAAAAGACTTTAGACATGTATTCCTTTTTATCTATTTTCCCTCATTTCGTTTTAGAATCCTGACCAGAATTCTCTAATCCAATACATATTTTAGATAAAATAGCATAGGGTGTTTCTTTCTTAAAGTAATGTTAGCTCAGTTACATGGCTTATAAAAGATATGTTTTTTTAACCCAAACAGTCTTTTTTAGAGCACATTTGTATTTTCTAGCTACAGATTAATTGATAGCAAAGTTTATTAATAATAGCAGGGTTTATTAATTAATATCAAGGTCTATTACGTCAAGTGGTTTATAACATGTGTACCAGAGTTCCCAAATTAGAATATCCTAGCCTAAATATCATCTACTAAAAAACTTTAACATGTATTAAAATATTCTGTGGCTATTTTTATTTTCAAATGAATTCACCTTCAGCATTAGAAAGGATATTTAGTTGGTAGGAAAATATATTTGGCTTTTAAATTCACATAAAAATTTTATTTTATTCATTTGACTGTATTCACATTAACATTATAAAAATCAAAAATACCACTTTTGATTCCTGCATGTTAAGACTTAAAGATAAAGACAACCATATTTCTATGCATAGCCTCTCCTGCTCAGTACCAATAATCCATATCTTCTGTCATAACTCGGGTGCCTGGAATCATTAACCCCATGTTTTGAAAATTATTTGAGACTGAAGGAGCCACTGTTGTACATACTGGTTCAGTCTCCGGAACCTTAAGAAAAGATTTAGTGCATTTCAAAGAATTTTGCAGGTAGGAGCCCAAATGGATTTTCAACTAGGCCTCAACCTTTTTGAAACCCACTGATGGTGAATAGTCTTTTACTGGTTGCCATGCCAACTGATACCAGAGGAACACTCTGCAGTGTGTTCCTTCCCTAGAAAGCTTCACCAGATGTCTTCAACAAATTGCTATGAAAAGACTTTGGTCTGTCTTGTTAGGAGATAAAAATCAGACGAAGAGACGTCCCTGCCTCCGCTTCTGATAAAACCAGCCCATAAAATATGTAGACTTGTTCTACTCTCACAATAAACCAGTAAAATCTCTCACCCCCCCACCCTCCTTACTTCCTGTACCAGGATTTTTAAAATATTTATGCCCTTATTTCTCCACGAGGCACAGACCATGATGTGTTGCAGCTGACATGGTCTGGCGGAGCCGAGCGAGAAGCATCTGGCTGGCAGCAAGGAGAGGCAGCAAGTTGATAAAATATTGATTTACATAAATCAACACCCTTTAAATATTGGTCTTTTCAAGAAAAAAGCTTTTATTATATTATTTCAAGTTCAAAAGTGCTCAGATGGTAAATACGGAGTCAGCTGTGCCAGGATTTTATATTTCTAATCAAGCATCTATGGGTATTTATAAAGGACAACCTATAAGTTTCGGACTTATTTGCCATACCATATAATCAAAATTGGTTTACTTGAAAATCAAATGGGCCTAGTGGAGTATTTCTTTCAAACATGCTTCAACATTTAAAATATGTCCTTAGTGGAATATATCTGCAATATTAATGGAGTTTCTAAAATGCAAGAGCTATATGATTTAAAGGGTAATTTGAAAAAGAAAGGATGGAATCTGGCAAATAGGGGCCACATGAAATATTATTTACATGTACCAATTGGCATCTGTATGTTAAAATTGTAGGGTTGCACGTGCAAATGAATCATTGACTGCCAAATTACCTGTTTACGTATGCAGTTATTTCAGAGTATGAAAATGTGTGGAATTTGCATATACAATTGAGGCTCAGGCATTTGCGAAACCTAATTTTAAAATAGGAATGTAAAATCTTGCTTCTAATGAGCAAGCCAAGGATTGACAAAATTGGATGGAATATGTACGTTGATCCACATGGTTGTAATGCAGTCAGAATTTCCTGAACAGCAGAGCCAAACACTTGGGCTTATTAATGGTATAGTGCTTTTGGTTTGGAATGACAGGATCCTTTGGCCCTCTCTCATGCTGTGCTTGCTTTTATGTGTATTCATGTATTTGTCTACTTGATATGTCTATATTATAACATGTGCAGAATGCTATTTTAAAATATGAGATAATTCTCATATAATCATATAATCATCTTATTACGTTTTTTCAAGAATTCAATTAGTTGAGTATCAATTCATCTGGCTAATAAAACACAGCCCATTTAACTTCTATGTTTTGTTTCCACAGGTTTAGAGTGGAACTTAATTTTTATCAAGATTTCAAGGCTATCTATGAATATTTATAACTTGGCTCTTCAGAAAAGAATGACTAAATATGAATTTGAAAAAATATAAAATATGTTAAATTTTCAAAATGAAATATGATAATCAAACATTTACTATATTAAGAAGTTACTTCACAATAGAAAGCATAATTGATGGTTTATCTCCAGAAGGGTAACAAAAAAGGAGATAGAGAGAAAATAGGATTCTATAGTTATTCTTTATAGAAGCATGCTTCCAAATGAAACCAAATGCTATTCTTTATGTATTTCCTTTGTAAAGGCATAGAAAATAGGCTCATTTTGATATGGAATGTTTAAAGAAGGAACTAATCAAGCACTTTATTTGGACAGCAAAGGAATTGTGTGTTTGAAATACATGAGGAAACAGACAATAAAGGTTGGTTGATCAAGACAGTCTTTAGTGCATGTAAGCTGGAGAATGCCTGGGCACCAATGTAACCAGCATGCCTCAAAGCTTTCCAACTTAAAACCAGTTACGCATGGCACCGTTCTGCCATTGACTGTAAGTCAGGTGGATGCCCAGTGAATTGGAAGAAAGAAATTGATTTCTTCTGATGGGCACAGACAAGGTTTGCCACAGCTCTATAAACACCTTTTCCAGTTACTTTCCCTCTTTATTCTTTGCAAACATCTTAGAACTTCCATTTAGATATTCATTTTCACTAAAGCATTTTTTTGCTGTGTCTACATTAATGTGTCTATAGTCTATCTCCTGAATTTATTTAAGTCTGTATTGTCCCTGACAGTAATCCACTGTCAGCTCTGACACATGGTGACCTTACACATAACAAAGCAGTGCCTAGTCTCCTGCTGTCTCTAGTCTCTTTGATGTATTTGAGCCAAGCATGAGTCTATTGTGTCAATCTATCCCATCAAGGACTTCTCTTATTTTCTATTGGACCTTTACTTCCCCAAATGTGAGGGTCTTCTCTTGTAAAGTGGACCTGCCTCCATAGAGTAGATCTCTGGACTTTCTTCTGTGTGTGTATGCAGCCCACCTTTTGTGGATATTGTTTGGGATTTTTCTTGTTCACTTCTTCCTGTTGTCACTCAGTGCATTCCATGTGCAACATGTAGAACTTCACTTCATGGAGTTCTCAAGACTGTATCCATTTAAATGCAGACTGCTAGGTCTGACCTCCAAGACACTTCTGGGTAAATTCAAACCACATTTTTTGGTCAAAAGTGAAGTTTTTAATGGCTGGTACCACCCAGAAATCTTTCGATTTCCTACATAACATTAAATCAGTACATTTTACCATACGGATGTCCATATTTACAATGCACTTTGGAATCATGAGCTGGGCTGCAATCCACAGGATCTGCAGGGCCAAACTCCCGGTTGCTCTGTGGGAGAAACTTGGAGTTTTTCTATTCCCATAAAATGTTTCAGTTATAGCCCCCGAAACCCAAAAGGGTCGCTCTACCCTTCCCTACAAAGTTATCACGAGCTAGAATTGACTCAATGGCAGTGAGTTTTGTTTTGGTCTTAGAATTATGAAAGGATCCCTGATAGTGATATTGGGTAAGCATTGGTCTACTAACCATGAGGTTATCGTTTTCAACCTATCAGCTGCCTCGTGAAACAAAGATGAGGCTATCTGTACCTGTACACACTTAAACTTCAGAAGCCCTGTATACCGTAGAGTCATTCTGAGTTGGAATCTATTGTCATAAGAATGAGTTTGGTATAGGATTTGATAAAAGCATGAATTCCATGCTTATGATGAAGGTGGTCTGTATGAAATACATACTGACAATATTGAGTATCAGAACAGGGACAGTTCAGCTCCCAGTCCAAAGAATATCACTCCATTAAACAAATAAACATTAAATCTTTTCTTCTGATTGATTGAAACTATGTTATCTTGATGTTACAGAATAACACAAGAAAAGAATTTCAATGCTCAGGGAGACTCGGGGGTCCATTGTATTTACTAGGTATCGCAATGAAGGAAGGGCACGATGAAAGCTTTTTTTTTTTTTTTTTTTTGGCAGAAGGAGAATTCAAACTGTAATGTAGGATCCAGGAGCTAGGGTTAATATAAAACAAGGAGAATTTATCTGCTAGTGTTTTCCCATGGGAGTGGAAAGGGTGGCAAGTTTTTGCTCCTTCTCCCTTGCTTTGTCAATCGATGTGGGTCGCACTAGGAAGGATGTGCTATTTTGTAGCTCTCTGCAGCTGAGACTATCCATTGCTGAAGAAGACAGAAGTTGGTTAGCAAGTACTGTCTTGAAAAGGGGTCTTGGTAGCAAATCCTCATTTGCACCGTGATTTTTTTTTAGGGAGACAATTTCGTATATTGTCAGGTACCAAGAAGCACAGTCAGGAAATGCTCTACACAAGTGGAAATGATCCTCAAAGTGGGGCTGAAATGGGAGGAAGTACAGGAACACACAGCACAATAATTGGCGTGAGCTCCAGCTCTACGTTCTAGCATGGGACCCAGGCAGGTATAGTCATCCTTTTCACAGAGGCTACAAAGGAATGGGGAGGTTGCTCCATCATCAGTTCTTATGGCGCAGGTAGAGGAAGACGGTGCTTTTAGCTGGTGTGCGAGGCCACGTATAGTGGGCAATGTCCCACTCCAAGTAAAGGTTGGATGCTGAAGGTGGCTCATGGCTGCTGGGAAGCTGGCCTGGCCCCCTTAGGTCCGGGATTCCTCTAGATTCTCAAGGATTAGCTTGTCTGTGAAATACAGTTGACTGATGTGAACTTGTCAGTGAATTATTCCCAGGTCTCTTTTGGCTTTATTCACCAAGGTTTGACTTTCTACAGGATCATTTACATTTTTATGTTCTCTGAAGGCATCTATTATCCTTCCAATAGCATATGTTCTGTAATTGTAGACGCTGAAATGTTTACTCTCTCTCAGCATTACCCGGTGGAAATCTCACACTTGTGCATGACTGGAGGCTGCCATTTTGGAAAGGGGGTCTACCATGATTCTATAAGACCAAATTATTAGACCAATGATTTCTCTACAAGAGAAAGATGTCATCCTATTAGTATTCTTTTTTTTCTGTTAGTATTCTTTTATCATCAATTCTACTAAATATGTTGCCCAACTCTGAGAACAACAATTTACTACATCTTCTCTCACACTCAAAACCACAAATAATATAGACTTGCAAATAAAACAAGAAAGTTGACTACCATTTCTGAGAGAGTTAATAATAAAGCATTATATGAATAGTATATCAGAACAAAGAACACTGTGCATCTATAAGAACACATCCTGCAATATAAATTATTCTGTTCCATTTTGAAATTTATTTTTGTCTAAGCTTTCCCTACAGTACTGCGGGCAGATTTTGGGTGGGGTTATGTTTCATTAAATTTTTCACTTCTAGAAGTATGCAGGGTGAAGCTAAAAGTGGGAGTGGAATGAGTATTTGAAGAATATATTTGCAATGAATGATGTTATGATTAGAGCTAAAAAGGAGGACAAGGGCAGGAACAAAGCTCATTTCAATGTACTTCTTTTTCAGTTAGAATAAAAATATTATAGCAACTAAAGATCTATGTGGTCAGTAACTAACCAGTTGTTGAAAGAGTGAAAAAAAGGGAGAAATCAAGGATGGGTAGATGTATCAGAAAAGATTATGAAAGAAGGGAGACATGCACTGGACTTCGCTTGAAGATTGGGAAGGAGGCAGGCTTGTGGCAAGAAAAAAGCTGCAATGATATGGGATACAGCCAACAATATATGTCAGTGGAATGAGAGTCTTAGCATTCTTAGATGGCCCAAAACAAAATAGCAGTGCAAACTGGGGTAAAGAGCCCAGATTTTCAATCCCCTGTACCTGCCTTGAAATATTCTTGGACTATTGCTCTACAAGACAAACTTACATTATCCTATTTGTTTAGTGATGGTAATAAGAAATGCCCCTAGTTTGTGTGAGGATGTACTTTTTAAAATGCATTTAAAAAAGTGACATGCAAATTTCCCACCACAGAGTGTGCCATTATGAATTTGTAATGCAGTGGCAGTGGTGGGTGGTTTAAGAAATGAACTTGCGGCTTTAGTGGGACAGATGTAAGGAGTCTGGAGGCAAACGGAATGGTTGGTATTTGGAATGCATCTGGTGAGTATTCAGGAGGAAGACCCGGCGACTGTCCCCTTTAAAATGGTTGCAACCTAGACAATGCTAAGAAGCAGTTCATCTCTGCCAGATGGAGCTTCCACGAGTCAGAATCCACTCGGACAACCCCCAAACCAACAATGGAATTACCAAGCTAAGATGGACAATGGCAAATTTATTTCCAACAATTAGGAAATTCTCTGGACCCCAGTAGTCTGATCTTCAGCTATGGGAATCGTGCAGGACCTGTTAGCATTTTAATCTTTTGTGAATGAGGTCATCATGGGATGGAGGTGATTTAAGTTGGACTGCTTATCATAAGGTTTGGGATTTGATTCCACCAGCTGCTCCCTGGGGGGAAAGACAGATTCCTACTCCCACTAAGAATCCCAGTCTCAGAGGGAGTTCCACCTCATCCTATAGGCGAGCTGCGCTTTGGCGTGACTCGAAGGCGGGGGGGGGGGGGGGGGGGGGGGGGGGGGGGGGGGGGGGGGGGGGGGGGGGGGGAGGTTGGTTTTGAACAATAGCGGAAAACAAATGAGTAGACATAGCAACCAAAAAAGTCACTTGACTATTTCAAGCACTGTAAGACCACCAAAGAGGAATCTTACACAAGAAAGTTAGGTTTAAAAAGGGAGGTGAGCCAAGATGGATCATATTTCCTAGAAAGTGAATGCCATTGTGCTGTCCAGGTTTGAAGCTTACCTTTTAATTGCTAAGTCTTTCTCTCCCTTTAGGGAACTTTCAGGAGGAAAAAGTACATCTAAGCAGGATGGTGATTTCTAGCAATGTGTTTGCTGAAGCAATTTTATTGTCATATGAATGTTAAAATGTAAAGAAAGAGAATTGATCTTATATTCAAGTATTACATAAATAATGTGACAAATATTTATATAATAAGCGATTTGTGGAAAATGTGAAATTCATCTGCACTCTGAGAACTTTCCTATCACCTCACATTTTTCAATCCTTGATATTGCCAAGCATTATTTATTTATTTATAAACTAATATATTAAGGATAGGATTGCTTTTTGTTGTTCTGTGAGATTGAGAATCACTCACAACTCCAGAAGAAAAGCTATGTATAAAAAAGAACGTGGATCTTTTCCAAAGCATCTTACTGTTTACATGTCTTTTGTGATTTATTCATAGTCTTTATTTGTTATATATATTTTTGCAGTTGTCATTTTACTATAGTGTAGCCCTCTCAGCTTAATTGGAATCTGTTCCTGTACCTCTTATGTGCATTATCTTTGCTTAAGGGAGATTTTTTCCCCCAGAAACTTAAAATTTTGATATAGCTATATTTATCAATCTTTACAAATTGCTCATTTGGTGCTTAGCTAAGGTGCTTGGTAAACTTCTATATTTTATTCTAAGTACTACAATGTTTCATACATTACTTTTAGAGTTTTAATCTGTGGCATTTGTGTAAGTAATTTATGTAACATTAAAGACTAAAAACACCCTACCAAACAATCAGAAGAATAACATTAAATTGCAGAGCATATCCTTTGAAAATTGATCTTAGAGTGAACACAAGACTGGTGAAAACATTTTTCTGGAAACAAATATAACTGCTACATTTGTAGAAACTATGCCTAGAACCCCTTTGATTAGACGTAGACATTTTGGTTGTCCTTCCTCTGGCTTCTGCTGCCTGTGACTGTAATTACCTAAACCTGCAACTCTTTCTGGGAGTATCTTGAAAAGATGGCTAATAACTGCTTTGACTCCCCAAGTCTCTGAGAATCAGCACTGCAGGAAACTTAGCATGCTTTCCTCCACTGCCATGACCATTGTCTCTCTTTGGTGATTATGAAAACACACTCCAGGGCTACCGCTTGATTAAACTGATGGTGAGACAATGCTTCCTATGCACCTTTGCGTGGCTTCTTCTGCTTTCTTCAATCCCTTCTCAATGTTTTTAGGAACAGTTCAGAATTAAGCAGTGTAAAATAACTCCTGATTGTTCAGCTTGTAGGGGACTTTTGTTTGTGCTTTCAAAAATACCACTTTAAAAAAAACAAACCTTGTCTATTAGGGTTCCCTCGCCATAGAATGAAGTATCATCCCAGTGGAAAATAGACTTAAAATATAGTGACAGAAGATCCTTAGAGTTCAGTGAATTTTATAAGTGAACTACTTTAAAGGTTACGATGTTTATGACTATAATAGAAAATTTTATTTGCAAGCATATAAGTCACACACATTGTGATGCTTCTGGTACAAGCACTATTGTCTTTATTCTGGAAACACTTTTCATTTGTAAATTTACTTGAAATGAAGAGTCAAAGTTAAGGTTGTTGCTCTAAAATAGCTTCAATGTCTCTCATGATGAGCATTGTTAATCTTAAAAGTCATACAATACGCACACTGTATGATTATGGACTATTTATACAAATATCATTCTATTCTTTGTAGAGTTTTTAAAGGTCTCTAATTTCAAAACTATAGCACAGAGGTGCCGTTCAACCATTTTCTCGGTGTCACACTTGAGACAGTGGCCCTCATAATCTACCATTTGGCTTCATTCAGCGGCAGAAGAATTGAGCAATGAGCAAAGATAACCGTGGGACAAGGTGCTATTCATTTCTATAGTGTAATCTGTCTCCTGCTGCTTTTGCTTATTACTGCCCTCTGCTTCATTTTATTTCTCTTAAGAACTTGCATGCCACTTGGACAGGGTAGCAGAATTATCACTAAAATCAGCCCCATTGCTGCTTGACCAATGAATAAGAGCCTGATGATTACTTGATCCCTGTTTGGATTTGTACATTTTATCAAAGGTTAATGTGGCCTCAGTCTGAAGTCCCCTCCCCCCACACCCACCACACCCCTTAGGAAAAAGGAGAGCAAGTATTTTAAGTACTAGTATGGAATGGAAATCTTCTATCATTCACTAGCTGATTTCTCTCCTGCTTTTCATCGCTCTACTCTTGTATTCACTTTAATATAACAGATAATTTAGAAACAATTCTTTGGAAATGATGTCATTTTGCATGAATTAATTGAATTTGCTAGTCGATAGATTTTGAGGTGCCCTAATTCAGGTTCTACTTGAGCAACTTTCCATCAAAATGTACCAACAAGCATAATTTTTGATATGACTTTGCTAATTTTCTTGAGATATGAAGAAGGAAATTGCCCATCCATCTGCTCTATGTGGCCAGATATTAAAAAAATAGGGCCTGGAAACAGAGATCCTAGGTTTGAATGTCAACTGCATTGTCGGTTAACTCTGATTTTGCTCAAATTCTTTAATTTCTCTGTAATTTTGTCTTTTCATTAATAAATAATTAGTGATAAACTTACTTTTTTCATTGATAAAATATATCCATGAAATATGTTTTATAGCATTGTGAAACAATAGCACAATCTAGGGTAGCTTCTCTTTCAGGTATTGCAAATCGGATTTTACAAACTTTCACTAATTCATTGTACTTCTGGGAAAATATAAGTTGTTAAATGCTTCACTATCAGTCTAAAGGTCAGGACGTTGATTTGAATCTGCCCAGAGACACCTCAGATGAAAGACTCATCTGCTTCCCAAGGGTCACTGTGTTAAGAACCCAGTTAGTGTTTTGACTGTGCAAACTGACACCAGATTAGTGACTGCCACATATAGTTATGAAGATATTCATTCGTATTTGCCTTTGGAGGGACTGTTGACTTTGTTGCAAAAACTTTAGTTTGTGACCCCTCTGCAATTCCCACAGACCACCCCGTTAACACCAATTAGTTAACCAACACTGTCCTCGAGTCCAATTCCACTCATAGTGACAGTTATCCAAGGCTGCACATCCTGTAGCTTCCATCAGCCAGAATCAACTCTTCAAGAACAACTAATGCTTTCAGCTTGTGTGGAAATTTACTACAAGCCTTGTGGTATATGAATTTATCATTGAACCCCTAAACACAAAAGCAACTGTTCACATCTATCAACTGCTCTGGGAAAGAAGTATGAGACTACCAGCTAGCATCAATATTCAAAGTTTTGCTATGGGGCAGACTCAATTTATGGCAGTGGGTTGGTTTTTAGCTTTTGGTTTAGCCACAATAGAAGCAAATTAGAGGATATATCATCTCATAGAGCCATCAAGAGTTATAGCTCGGCACTTTGTGAACATCTAGCATGTAATCACCCAATAGATAACAATCCTCTATTGTTATTCTCCAGATGAACACCAACTTATGACCATTTGCTATTATTCTACCCTTTAATTTAAATTAAGGAAACAATGAAACACGAATATTGTAGAAATTAAGAAGAAATGTTCATAGCTGGATGAAAGTCAGAATATTTGATTCATTAAAAGAAAAACGAAGGGGCTGAGCCCCAGTGGCGTAGTGGTTGTGCGTGGGACTGTGGCCCACTGAGCTGATGGTTCAAATCTGGCAGCAGCTCTCCAGGACCAAGACTGGGCCACCTATTCCCACCAGATGGCAGTGATGCCCCCCCCCCAAAAAACAAGAAACAAAACGAAAACTAAAGCCAACTAAAGTGCCAATTTTGGCCACCCCATAAAATAGAGCTGTGCTCCATGGGTGCTCATTGTCTGGCATTTGTCATATGTAGTGTGTTAGTCTGGGAAAGCCAGAGAAACAAATTCATAAATACTCAGATGTGTATAAAAACGAGTTTTATAAACAAGGACAACTCTACCTTGAGAAAGTATCCCAGCACAATTCAGTCCAAGATAATAAGTCCAATTATTATCTCATATGTCTGAAACCAATCTATAAAGTGTACCAAGCACCTTAACTAAGTACCAAGTGAACACTCACACAACACTTGCGCTGATGCCAAGTGCAGAAGGATCACAAACCAGTGAGTAGAAAGTCTTTGGATCCAGTGACTGTAGAAGCATTTCAGGCAGAGGTCTTTCAGTGATTTCTTTGGCTTTAGATGTCTGGTAGCATCAGGCTAGGTCCGGGGGGCTTCTTCTCAGGAATGTCTTGCAGGGAGCCAGCCTTGTCAGTCAAGTTTCTCCAAGAGAGTGAGAGAGAGTCTCTTGCTTCTGAGAGGGAAGTACCAGATTTCCCGGAATCCTCAGAGGAGAAGGCTTTGTCCAGACAGAGGTCTCATTGGCTCTCTCCATATTGACAGGCTACACTAAACCCTTACACCCTTAATCCTCAAACTGACACCAGATTAGGTGACTGCCACATATAGTTATGAAGATATTCATTCGTATTTGCCTTTGGAGGGACTGTTGACTTTGTTGCAAAAACTTTAGTTTGTGACCCCTCTGCAATTCCCACAGACCACCCCGTTAACACCAGTTAGTTAACTAACACTGTCCTCAAGTCCAATTCCACTCATAGTGACAGTTATCCAAGGCTGCACATCTTTACTAGATCAGAAAGGTTCATCTTTTCACCTTAGAGCAGCTGAATATTTCAAACTACTGCTCTTATAGTTATTAGCCCGACACATAACCCACTATGTCTCCAGGGCTTTTTCACTCTGTATATGTGAGGTAAAAAGGATAATGAGCTAAATAATCAGGAGTTAAAGACATGCTATACTTCTGCCACTCGTTGTGACTGATCTTTTCTATCTTCCTTTTACATGTAAGGCAAATAACAAAGGTGCTATTGCCCAAATATTTTAACAATTCCACAACATAATTGTGTATAATACTGTGCACTGTGGATTTTACTCAATTAGTCTTACAATTTGTTCCAACATAACCCAAAGTGTTATCTATTTGGAATGAACTGAAAGACATCAGATGGCTAGGATATAAGAAGTCTATTTAAAAAAACAACAACAATGCATTACTTTGCCTACAAAAGAATGAGTTAGAATGATTGACATACTTCCAGAGACAAAGGAACAACAAGTGAACTAAAATTAAGAAACCTAGTGGGGCTGAATCATGGTCAATATAGCAGCGAGGAATTACTAAACATGAATGAAGGTTAAACATGATGGTGGCACAAGAAGAAAGTAAAAGAAACAGAGCAAAGAACCAGGAGGCAAAGAACATTTATAGAAGCCTAAATACAGGCATGTACATGTGTATATATTTACATATGTACATGCCTGTATTTAGCATGTACATATGAATAGAACTATGTATTTATATCTCTATGTTAGCATTAAGGTTACGAATGAGCATTGGACCTCTACTCAAGTACTTCTTCAATACAAGAACACTCTGTTCTAAGAATCTGGCATTCTGTGATGCTCACCTTCCCAACAAGATCACTGAAGACAAAAATGGTGTATAAGTAAATGTGACGAAGAAAGTTGATGATGCCTGGCTGTCAAAAGATATAGGATCTGGGGTCTTAAAAGCATGAATATAATCAAGCTATCATCTATCTGAGAAGCAACAAAACCCACGTGTGTGTGTATGTGTGTGTGTGTGTGATCATGTGGTGCCCATGGGATCAGGTATCAGATATCTAAGACCCAGAACAAAATCATACCCAAGGTGAATGGAACGGGGTGGGGCATGGAGTGGAGACTCAATGTTCATCTGTAGACAATTAGACATCTCACAGAAGGGTTAGGCTGCAGTATAGCACTGATGAAACACACAACTGTCCTCTAGGTCTTTGGTACTTCTTTCCCTCCACTATCATGACCTCAATTCTACTTTACAAATCAGATTAGACCCAAGTATGCACGCTGCTGTGAGAATCCAGGACAGATAAACCCTCAGGGTCAACAATGAGAACACAGATGAACAGAGGATTAGGCAAGGGTGGGGGGAGAAAGGGGGAATTGATCACAAAGATCAACCCATGAATCCCCTCCCAGGGGAATGAATAATAGAAAAGTGGGTGAGGGCTGATGGAGGACGATGTAAGATAGGAAAATAATAATCTATGAATAATAAATAAACTATGAAGGGTTTGTGAAGGAGAGACTTTGGAAGAAGGAGTGGGGGGAATATGGAGCTGATATCAGAGGTTCCAGAGACAAGAGATTTCTTTGAAAACGGTGATGGTGGCATATATGCAAATGTGCTTGACACTCTGGATGAATGAATAGATTGTGATAAGAGATGTAAGAACCCCCATATAAAGGTCTTTAAAATTTTTTAAGTGTGGTAGCAATCAAAATCTTATTTCACATTTAGTAACAGTGTGGTTATTCTTTAGTCTTGCTTGCTTGCTAGAATGTAAGCAGTATGAGGGTATGGAATTCATCTCTCCTGTTGGTTTCTGTTTATTAGTCTTTTTAAAACACTTAGTGATTAGATCATGATATAGGGAAAATAAGAGTTTGCACCATGTAAGCACTAGCAATCAATTCTCTCCCTCTCTCTTTCTCTCTTTCATACTCTGCCTCAATGGGCACTAATTATCTATTCCCACCACACTACCATGGATTTGGACAATTCAATTTCAATGTTATTGTTCATGATTAAGCTTTTTAAGCAAGTTCTTTATAATATTTTCCAAATATCCATAGTGAGTGAGACACTATAAGTCATCAAGAAGTTTTTTTTTTAATAAATGACAGAACAGAGGAACCAATAATCATAGAGAATGACTGATGCTAACAAATAACCTCCAAGCAATATCTCATCTTTGATTGTGGGGCATCTCAACTGCAAGGATTAGAGTCAAACTATTCAATGACTGCTAAGGCATAAGCAACAGCCAGTCAAAATACAAAATGAATATCGCTGGTGATTTGAATGTGCTAGCCTTATAATGAGTAAACCAGTGTGTAAACACTATACCATCTGGGATCCAACCGAGGAACATAGGGGTCATCTATCTGCTGCTTAGAGAGATATCCCATTGGTTCTTGTAAAGCGAGATATTATTTTGTAGAAGCTGCTTAGAAAATCTGACTGGGGCTTTTAAATGGCAGATGGTCAACTGTAAAGTCCTATGCAAGAAGGAAAATTGGGAAGTATGAAGTAGTGGCAATTTACCAAGAACAAGGGGAAGATTTCAAAATCTTATCAATCAGTATGATTTTTCTGGAACATACTGATTGCATATAGGTACTTCTCAGCAATGTGTATTAATAAAGAAAGAAACCAGGGAAATGTCATCAAATTTTACAAATAGGAATCCTGCCAGTGCATTTCAACTACTACAGTTTTTAACAATGTGTGCTAACATCACTTCTCTTAAAGAATGCAGACTAGAAAGTGAATGAGGGATTTTAGTATCTGCAGAAATGTGAATGGCATAACTAAGTATTTTACAGAAGCTGATTTATAGGAGGGGAATGTGAAATTATGTGTGAGATCTAAAATTGCAATCTCTTGGGATCTTTTCTACTTTTCAAAAGAGAAACAGGTCAGGTCAAAATTTTATTATTTTTGGCTCAAGGACAATGAATGTCTTAGAGTGGGATCTTAACATGTTTTAAAAAGTCAAATAAGAACAAACTAAAAGTGAGATCTAGAGAAAGGACTTGGTAAAAATAGTTGGTTAATTTCTAAGAGGACGGTGTAGTGCCTGAAATATTTTGCATTTGCTGCTTTAAATATCATAAAGAGACTCCATGCTCAATTAGAGGCAGACCATAAAGGATTTGTTTCCTAATCTATTCAAAATAGAATTTTACCCAAGATTCTTATATGACTACAGATTCCTGGAACAGAATGTTTGGTTAAAACAACTCTTAAGCATTTTAAACTTACAAATCTACTGTTTTGCTTTTATTTATAGTAACTGTTATTATAATTTTTGGCTTAATAATTTACCAAGTAGAAAGATTTTAGATTATATTAAAACCATTCAAATCAGTTGATTTGAAGCAGTATATACAATGTCTTTTATAAAATAACCATAAGTCATAATGGAAATTTGAATATATGCAAATCCCCGTAGGTGTAGATAGGTTATCTTGATTTAAATTACACAAAATTTAAAAGTCTAGATCATGATCTAAATACATTCATAAAATGTGCAACCTATTCTTTACAATCTTGTAAATAATAAGTAAACAAACAAACAAACAAACATGAACATTCTCATAATAGGGCAACATTATGTTTGCACATGAGCATTCTAAAAGGTTTGAAAACATGATTTTCATGATATTTTTAAAATTCTTACAATAAATATTCCTGCTCATCATACAAAAACATCCAATCAATTTCCCTAGAATAAGTAAATCCTAGGTGGGTAGTTTGTTTCCTAAAGTGTGAACTGGGCCTCTAATATATCAGGATTTTTTTGGAATTTTATTATTCAATTGGTTTCTAAGTAAAAAAAACTCTGAACAGCTTATATTCTCATACAGTATGCAAAATAAGTATAATTCAACATCTTGGAAATTTAAAATGATGTTCCAAACATACATTCTTAGTAACTATAAATCTTTTAACAGAGCGTTGTTATACAAATATTTCAACTTGACTGGGTCAGGATCTTCAGTAATGTGGCACTAAGACCTGTCACATAATATGGGCAGGTGAGAGTCTGATGTCATCTACTCAGGTTGGTACCCTATTTCAATACCAATAGCAAGATGCTGTTGAGAACTGACCCTCTTCATCTTATTCCTGTTGCCTGGGATTTGGAGTCAGGTTTCTTAGGACTGTAGTCACCAATCCAATGTGGCATGTTGAGTCTAGCAGCTGTTTCTAGTCTGTCATGTTCACTTCTAATATTGGAGGATCTTTCTTCTGCGTCCTCCTACTGATTTCTGTTTCACCTCCCTGGTTTCCAAGCCCAGCACCAGCAATAGTATGAGCCAGGAAGGTTCACCAGCTTAACACCTGACCCACAACTTGAGATGCACAGAGTGTGCCAGCTCTGTGACAGTGTGAGTTGCATTCTTCATGTTAAAAGTTTCCAGTTTTTGTTTCTTTATAAAACCCAGCTCAACACAAAGCTCAATTTAATAAAATTTTAAAGAATTATTTTTCTCTAAGTTCTTCAGCAAATTAAAAAAACTACAATAATGGAAGGATCATGAATTTCTAAATCATAGCAGAAGTGGGAAATTATATGGAAAATGACTTTCAGTAACCAAATAAGATCCACTACTGACTTAAGAGGCAAATAGTAGAAATGGAGGAAGAGTTATTCACATACTGCAATATGCAGATGACGAAACCTTGCTTGGTGAAAGTGAGGAGAGCCCTTTAAGTACTTGATGATGAAGATCAAATACTGGAACCTTCAGTGTGGATTACAACTCAGTGTAAAGAAGACCAAAATCCTCACTAATGGGCTGATAAATAATATTATGGTAAATGTGGAAAGATGAATGCATATTGGATTTTATCTTTTTTGAATCCACAATCTGTGTTCATGAAAGCAGTATTTAAGATCGAAGAGCCCATTGCACTAGATAAATTTTTATGCACGAGATACCTTAATAATGTCAGAAAGCAAAAATGTTACTCTGAGGACTAAAGTGTGACTGACCCAAGTCATGGTCTTTTCCATGGCTTGGGAGGAAGGTGACATGGGAACACAGAAACAGCAGCACAGCGGGAGAATGAGTGCATGTGAAGGATGGGGCTGGTGAAGAACACAGAAAGCGCCTTGGCCTGCCCAAATAACAAGCAACAGGTGGGTCTTGAGAAAAGCACAGTCAGAATGCCATGGAGAGACTTCATCTCAAGTATTTTGGTCACGTTGTGAGGAAAGATCAGTCTCTACAGAAGGACCTCATGCGTGGTCCAGGAGAGGCCCAGAAAAAAAGAGGACGCCTCCAAAGAGATGGCTTGAGCCAGCAGCACAGGATCAGGCAGTGTTTCGTTCTGTTGCACATAGTGTCACTAAGTGTTGCAGCAGATGTGGCAGCACCAAACAACAAGTCACAACACAGAAACAGAGTGACTCACTGCTTGATCTGCCATCTTCACAATCATTGTTGTGCTTGAGCCCCTTAACCTCGCGGTCAATCCATTTTGAGCCTTCCTCTTTTATGCCAGGTCTCTAAAATCTTCTAAAGAGTAGCAGAACAGTGTCATTCTTGTAGATCCCCCATGTATGAAAAGATTCAGATTTCAAGGTCCAAAAGTATTGCATTTGCATGTCATTGCTGTACACTTCTGGCTGAGTACACTTCCTATAAGGAATGACTTAATAAAGTCTAATTGAGTAATGTCTGAAACAGCTGAAGGATTGTTGTTTCTAATTAGTCAATTATTTTTCATGATGACCTCCTATGTGAAGAATAAAATTGACCCTTAGGATCTTCAACATTTTTGGAAGTCTGGCTTGTTTTCCAAGATGTCTCTCTGTGGATTTAAACCACCAAGTTTTGAGTCAGTATTTGAGTACCTAACTATTTGCACAATCCAGGTTCCATTCCTTCCATGTGAGATGCTGTTGTCCTTCTTTGGCCCATGACTCCATTCTGACTCATCATGACCGGATAGACAGCAGAAGACTACATTGGCCCCTTGACATCCTCACAACCATTATGTTTGTTCCATTTGAATAGTGAGGCACAAAGTTGTATGACCTAACGATGGCATTGTAAAGTGTAGCCCATAGCAAAGCATCTTTGTGGCAATTGCTTGTTGATAATGAAAATAACTATGACAAAGCCCTTTTTGGATACTTGCTACATATGTGTGTATGTATGTATCCACATATAAAATCTCTACCACCGAAAGTGATTCTGCTTTTCTCAATAAGAATTTTCTTATTCTTATGGAATAAACCTGAGCCCCAGGTAGATTAAGGAAACTCTTAAAGGGCACACAACTACTCAGAGTAAGGTGACAATAGCAAGCTAGTTTGCTTCACAAGCCTGTATTTGCTCAATTGTATGTACCACGCTGAAATGTATTCAGTGTCAAGGCAATTTAAATGTGCAAGAATAATCAGAAAATACTTACGGATGTTGAATATAGCTGACAATAGGTGTATAAATATCATGTGTTAGGGACTTAACTAAAATGATTTCAGATTTCAGTTCATCTTACAATTCCTCAAATATTGCTAAGGTACTTTTTGCATAAAAATTTTAAGACATAAAGAACTTAGATCATATGTCCTAAACTTGCATGTCTATACCATAATAGTATTACAAAATTAAGGTTCAGAATTGGTGGTGTAAGCAATTGCTTAGTAATTAAAAACAAAAATGACAACAACAAAAACCCAGCAAGTAGTGTTAATTATATCTGTAACTATGTCAATATTCCATTACACTTTCCATGTCCAGATAACAACATCACCATAATGTAAGCTCTACTAAAACATAGTTGTCCCTTGACAATAATTATGATTGTGCAAAACTCAATTCAGAAACATTCTTCTGGCCCAAGGGTTGATTTTCTTAGGACCTACTATAAAATAGATTTCATATAAGAACATATTCCTGTCTCATAAAAAAGAAGAGGTAGAGGAAAAGCAAAAATATACAGAGAAAATCTAAAGAGATTGGTAATAGAGACTCCTCAGTAACATTAAAGAGAAAGAGAAAGGCAGATGAAAAAGCCAAAGCAAGTTTAATATAAAAAATGAGCCAACTCAGAAGATGCGGGAAACCACCCCAAGGAGGAGCAGCAAAGCAAAAAGAGAAAAAGAATGATGAGCAGGAGGAGGGACCAAAGAACCAAACAAAGAATTGATTTCATTCACTTTAAGCTGTAAAGGCACTGATGCTTAATACGAACAGGATATGGAAAGAACATAGGCAAGTCTATCTCTCGGTGCCTGCCATCTGGTCTGCGTCTCATTCAAGACTTGAAATGAAAGATTCTGTCCAAACCTATAGCTCAGGTTACTTCTAAGAGGACTGGGTCTATATTGACAGAACTTCCTACATTTTGATTTGGCCATTATTAAATGCTAGTCACTTCTGTGATCTAGGATGGCTGGTGATACAATCACTACATTGTATCAAGAGAGTTTTTAATTTAAAAAAAATTGTGCTGTGAAAGCACTGGGTGCAACATGGAGCATTCTATTCCTGTAAGAAGTTACAGTTGTGGACACACAAAGGAGCTTGTCTACCCTGTCCTGTAGGATAGGAATGTGTACGCTAGACAAAAAAGTACCACAAACCAGATTTTGTTTACAAGAGATGGAAAATCAAATGACTTATTTTTCAGAAAATCCCACCCATATGTATAAGTATTTAAATTTAAAAACCAATATAAACAAATATTTCATGTTCCAGAGTAGTGTCAGTGTTTTAATTGTACAACAGCAAAGCAGGTAGTAAAAATTGATGACTATAATTGGAAATGTGCTTATTTCAAAAGAAGCAAGTAACACAACCATAATCCATCTCATTCTGAAGATACATAGTCAAGAATAAAGAATGGGGGGAAGGGTAGGTTAAAAGGAAGCACTGAAATCAAGTGTTCAAATAGAACTGCATACATAGAAAATAATGGTGGCAACATTATGTACAAATGTGATGGATAACATTGCTGTATGGATTGTTAGGAGTTGGAAGAGCCCCACTAAAATGATCTCTTAAAAAAGAATAAAGAATGCACATTCTTTATGATGAAAACATCATGAACTGATTGCATACATATAATGCGTCCTTATTAACAAGATCCATAAAGCAAAAAAGAATAAAACCCCTAAAATACAAAGCCTTAATAGATTAAAGACATAAACAATTACTCTCCAGGATTTTGTCTCAACCCAGTATCTGTTCAATTTATTTAAGATGGAACTTCAGATTAGAGGGCCCGAACTACAAAGTCAACGTCAATTGGTCTTAACTAACAGACAAGTAGTAAACTGTTGAGGTCAGCTCCACCCTCAGGAGAGTGGACATTAGAGAGGTTTTAAAGCAGTGTCTGTTTTTATAGGCAGTGCAGAGAAAGGCTAAGCCAATAAAATGTGATGGTTCCCTTCTATATTTTAATAGCAAACGCCAAAGGACAAAACACTTCCCGCGATTTGAAGGAAATCCTTTGTACAAAGTTAAAAATGATATAGATGTGAACAAAGAAAATCACTGTCATTTCATGGCAATCAAATACATATCAGTCATTGCTATTTCTGGAGGGGTGCCAGAGAGGGAGCAGAAATGCTCATGTCTTGAAATATGAAGAGACCCAAAGAGTCACAAGGTGCCTCCCTCAGTTTACCCAGTTGATAAGTCAGAGGGGCACACGTTGGTCTGTATTTGGGGAAAAGAAAGAAACACAACTGTGAGAACCCTGGGCTGCTGTTGGGAAAAGTTAGACAAGCAGCTGTAGTCAATTATGGCTTCCTTTTCTCTCTGCCGTTTTGGGTTGCATGCCGTCACTGCACAGGGCACTGAGGTTTATGGCCCTAAAATAGCCTTGTCATTTTGTGAAGCCTAACAGAGCAAAAGGGTTTGATAAATGGTTTTTAAAAATGTTCCTTAGAATGATGTATCAATCAGTTTAGTTG
Organism: Nesogale talazaci; assembly: GCA_004026705.1. NCBI lineage: Eukaryota > Metazoa > Chordata > Mammalia > Afrosoricida > Tenrecidae > Nesogale > Nesogale talazaci. The sequence goes on along the minus strand of PVJH01020102.1, from coordinate 2,330 downwards.
TTTTCTCTCTTTTGGGGGGCGGTGGAAGTGGGGGGTGGGGGTTGTGGTTGCATTCAGCATCCCAGTAGTACCCAAGGATCTAGTAGGCAAATGTTGATGGCACCAAATTTATAAGCAAAATGAAAAGATTAAAATGCCCTGCTTTGCTTATAAGGTGTTATGCTGCATGCTTTAATAAATTAATTTTTAAAATGATGCATTGTGTTTACACTTGCAAAGAACACTTACATGGAAAACCAAGATGTTCTAAATTTATCAGAAAGAATACATGGACTCCAGCTCTCCATAGCTTCAAAGTTTTCATTTCGAACTCAGCCAGAAGCACTGATGATTTGTTTTACTGCCATACTTATCACTTATGTCATCACTTATTATACAAGGGAAATCAATTATGAAATCCTGTACATTACACATATTCCAGTACCAGTGGGCCCATCGGCTCATATGCATGGCTGACTACTTTCAGTAGGTTGAAGATACTAGTAAGAAAGAGTCAACATTTTGTAGATTTTCTTATTTAACTTACCATCACTCTTACATATATAAACCAGTTCAATTTATTGAAAGAATTAATGCAGAATCCCCAAAAATAGTAGCATGAAAAATTCCTTTTAATTTTCGACTGCCTCCATAAGCAACAGGGCATTTTTCTTTCCACGGGTGTTCAATGTAATTGCAGCAGTGATGGGATTCAGTCTCTCCTCCATGCGAAATTTATCTTCCATCCAATCAACGCAAACAACGAATGCACTGCAAAGTATATTACATCCTATCCACTTCCCAATAAAGTCGGTGGTGTCTAATCAGACACCTATTGTTAGCAGAGTATCTGAAATTGATACAATCATCACATTGATCCAACGTTGTCAATCATCCTATATCTTTACTTCCTTCTTTTTCTCTTCTCTCAGAATTTATAGTTTTCAATAGTTCTTGTAATAACTATTAAAATTTTAAGAAACTACTATGGATATGATAATCTTTTCAAATTATTTGTGGATTCTGTTTAAATATGTTGCAAAGACTTTTTCTTACATGATACTTAATAATTTGACAAATATTATGCAACTAATTTTTGTTGAAAACTTGCAACCATTAATCTGACATGATTTAGGCATTATCCTCTAATGTATAAAATATAGTGTATTAAAGATTTATGAATATTCATATTCACTTGCAATATATTTCTTTGTTATCTAATATGTATGCAAAAGTAAAATATAATAGGTTGAAAATTGATACAATAATTTGCCTATTAAAAATCTGTTCTTTAAAAACCCTAAGCTACTTAAATATAACAAATGAACAGATTGGAAGTACCTTCAGAACAGAGAACTGAATTTTATATTTTGCCCCCATAGTCCTAAGTATGCCAAACATTTGACATTTATACTACAAAGTAAAATGACTTCATTGTGGAGCAAGCATCTCTATACCGTTCAAAAGAGCCACAAAATTATGCTTATTTTTCACAGTTTATTGATACCTTAAAAGCCAAATGGTTCTACGGCATGAGTTTCAAATAGATCATATGTTGAAGATCACTGGTTCTGCTAGAGTCATGTTGTTCATTTGAGATGGTTCCAACTCCTATCAATCCTGTGTTCAAGAGAATGAAAGCCTGCCTAGTCTCACTTTATCCTCACAATTGTTTTTGTATTCCATCTCCTTGTTGCAGTTACTATGTCCATCCACCTTGTCCAGACCTCCCTCTTTGTTGAAGATCATACACATGACTACTTTGAATAAGTGAAGGCATGTGGTGCAGTCACTACTTTATAAACCAAACTCTGCCATTGAGTCCATTCAGCCTCAGATGCATGGTAACCTTCTAGAAGAGAGCAAAAGTGCCCTTGTGGGTTTCCCAGACTAACTCCCTGGCAATAGGAAGCCTCAGATTTCTCCATCACAGTGCCAGGAAGTTTCAAATTGCTGACAGCGGCAGTAACAAAACAATGGGGAACCACCAGGGATCCTCCAAGACTTCATAGATTCGATTAAACATAGTATCACACACACACACACACACACACACACACTCTTATCTAAACCAATCTTTTGCTACCCTTCTATGTCACCAAGCACGATGTCCTTCTCCGGAGACAAGTATCTCCTAAAAACATGTTTAGAGTACAAGACAAATTCTTACCATCCTTGTTTCTAAGACACACTCTGACTGCTGTACTTCCAAGATAGATTTGTTTTTCTTTGGCAGTCCATGGTACTTTGAATTGTCTCACCATAATTCAAAGGTATTAATTCTTCCTCAGTTTTTCTTACTCAATGTCCAACTTTCAGACGCATAAGAATAATGAAACTGAAAATACTGC
>PVJH01020101.1:0-41401 GCA_004026705.1 Nesogale talazaci | reverse complement strand
AAAATACAAAGTTAAGATAAACTGAACCTAGGAGTATTCATAGAAGAGGCAGTCTTTGACCTGCCACAGAAAGAAATCTTGAGAATGCTGCTTAGAGTCATGCAGAATGTGAGGGAAGCAATAGAGAAAAAGGATATAATGATAAGGTAGAAAAAGGTCACACACCAAAGGGAAATACAAGAGCTAAGGGATAAGATTTTTAAAAGCCACTAGCAAATTCAGACATTGCCAACAGACTTGAGGAGACAGAGAATTGCACCAGTGACTTAGCAGATAGGCAGGCAGACTTCAGCAAACGGGAAAGACAGTCAAATAAGGTAATCACAGAAGCTAAAGAAAACCCGAGAGCCATGTCTGATGCTATGAAGAGGAACAACATTAGAATAAATGGAATACAGAAAAAAGGCACAATGAAGAAGCCAATGGCAAAAATATCAAGGGAACTGTTAAAGGACAAGTACTTCAGCTTCATGAATGAAACCCAGACAACTATTCAGGAGGCCCAAAAAGCACCAGCTAGACTTAATCCCAAGAAGAAGTCACTAAGGCATACAATAAACTATTGAATTTTGAGAAAAAGGAGAAAAATCATAAGAGCAACTGAGGAAAAACAAGCAGTCACCTATAAAGGCACCCAAATAAGAATATGCTCAGACCTATCAGCAGACACTGTGAAAAAGAGGAGAGAGCAGAGTAACATATTCTGAAAATAGAAGGAAAAACACACAAACCCAAGAATACTTTATCCAGCTAAATTATGGACTGAAAAGGTCAAAGAAAACATTAAAAGAAACCCAGTCATCCAACATATCCTTCCCAACTTAGTATGGACAGAACAATACTTACTGAGCACAAATAAGAGACTACCAATAGAGCAACTCCACCCAGAGACCAACAAAGAGAAAACAACTCCAAAGATAGTATGAGCTCAATGGTGGAAAGAAATCAAAAATCAACTATACATACACGTATGCAACGCATAGATAATAAAGGGATGTAGGAACACACCTAACACAAAAGGGACAAGATGACACCAGAGTCCACAGATGGCTGTGATAACCCTGAATATCAATGAACTGAACCTAGGCATTAAAAAGTGGTGATGATCAGACTGGCAGGCTAGCAGACTGTCTTAGGAAAACACAACCCATTGACCTACTTCCTAAAGGAGGCACATCTCAACATTACCAAAAAAATAGGTTGAAAATCAAAGGCTGGAGAAAAATATACCAAGCAAATAGAAATTTAAAAAAAGCAAGGGTTGCAATCCACAAACAAAATTGTTCTCAAGGTGCAAGCCATAATAAGAGATAAGAAGAGTCAATATATAATATTCAAGGGAACAGTGGACCAAGAACCAGTGTGCATAAAAAATATATACATGCTCAAAGACAGATCCACAAAATTTGTCAATCAAATGCTCCAAAAGATGAAAAAAGAAATCACAAGCTCAACAATTAGAGTAGATGACTTTGATACACCACTCTGAGAAAGATAAATCATAGGGATAGAAGTTTAACAAGTAAACTAGAGAGCTAAACATTACTATTAGACAACTTAACCTGATAGACATTTTCAGAGTTGTCCACTCAAACACAATAAAATTCATTCTTTTCGATCCCACGTGGCATTTATTCAAAGACATACCACATGCTGGGACCCAAGTCAAATCATGTAAATACAAACACATAGATATAAAGGCTTCTCCCTCTGACCACTATAAGCCATAAGCCTGGAAATCAACAAAAGAACTATTAAGAAAACAAACAATTGAAGGATGACTAGCTCTTTATTGTAAAAAGAGTGGGTACTGGCCCAGATCAGAGATGAAATTAGGAAGTTTCCTGAAACTAACAAGAATAACACAGCAAAGGCAGTTATCAGAGGAAGTTTGAAAGCAACACATGCATACATGAAAAAGAAAGAAAAACTTATGATTGGTATGCTAGCACAAAACACAGCAATTAGAGCACATTCAACAGGACAATCCTACTAATATTAAAAGAAAAGAAATAATAAAATCAGGAGAGCTTCATGAAACAAGAAAATGATGGGATAAATTAATGCAGCTAAAAATTGGTTCATTGGAAGGATTAGCACAGTTGGCAGACTCCTGGCAAATTTAACCAATGAAAGGTATAAATTTCGATTGCAAGGATGAGGGAGGAAAGAGGGACAATAAAATAGACCCTTTATGAAATCAAAAGGATAATTACACAGTACTATGTAGGCCTGTAGTCCATTGAATTCAACAACTTGGAAGACATGGACAAATACATAGAAAAACAATTCCTCCCTAAACTATTCCAGATGGACATCAAGAATCTCAACAGACTCATAGTAATGGAGGCAAGATTGACAAGAGATAACCAACAAAAAAAAATCCTCCAGGCCAGGTCACTTCATAGGAGAATTTTACTAAGCATTCAGAGAAAAACTGACATCAATCCTACACAAACTCTTCCAGAACATAGAAAAAGATGGCAAACTCCCGAACTCTTTCCATGAAGCTAGTCTAATGCTGATACATAGTGGGTAAAAATCCCATAAGAATTGAGAGCTACAGACCAATTTCCCTATTGAACAACCATGCAAAGATCCTTAGTAAAACACTGGTCAATACAATACAAAAATATATAAAATAAATAATTTACCATGACCAAGTGGAATTCATACCAGGGATGCAGGGATGGTTCAACATATAAAAGACCATTAATTAGTATCATTCACCACATTGACATGAAAATTATAAGAACCACATGATAATATGCGGAAAAAGCATTTGACAACATCCAACACCCATTCTTGTTTGACACTCAAAAAGATAGAAATGATAAGAAAAGTCCTCATTATAATAAAAGCTATATATAAAAAATAATAGCCAACATGGTAGTCAATGAAGAAAAGATCCCACGCAAAAAAGGGACCAGACAAGGATTTTCCATGTACTCACTCTTATTTATTCTATTGGAGGTTCTGTCTAGCAACATAAGGCAAAGAAAAGATATCATAAATTTTTGTCTGAGGAAGGAATAGGTGTAAATATCATTATTCACAGATCACATGATTTTTTTAAGTGGAAAATCCCAAAAATTCCATCAGGGGAGTGCTGAAACCAATAGAGGAATATGGCAGTGGCAAGATACAAGATCAACAACCAGAAATCTATTGGACATATTGGACAAGATGATGGAAGAGGGAATCAAAAACCAAGCACAAATTGAAATATCTAGGGATTACCTGACTGAAAAAACACAGAAGATTTTTATAAGTAAAACTACAGAACACCATTTACAAGAAACCAAGAGTGACCTCAACATATAGAAGAATACTTATGGATAAGAAGACTCAATATAATAAAAATTGTCATTCTTCCCCAAGGTATTATATAAGTTCAATGCTATCCTGATATAAGTACCATCATCTTTCTCAAACATTTGGAAAAATTGATTACCAACTTCAAATGGAGAGGGAAGAAAAGCAGAGAGCTCTTCAAGAAGGGCAAAGTTGGAGGGCTTGCTTTACCTGACTTTAGCACCAATTACACAGCCACAGTGGTCAAAGCAGTGTGGTCTTGTTATAACAACAGACACTCAGACCACTGGAAAAGTTCCCAAAATCCATAAATAAAGTTATCAATAAACAAACAACTGGGGCTGAGCCCCGGTGGCATAGTGGTTGTGCGCGGGACTGCGGCCCACTGGGATGGAGGTTCAATTCCAGCTCCCAGGAGCAAAGGCTGGGCCTCCTACTCCCACCACCTGAGGGCAGTGATGCCTAAAAAAATAAATAAATAAGTAAATAATAAAAAATGATAATAATAAAAAATAAACAAACAACTGATCTTTGATAAAGATCCCAAAAATATAAAATGGGAAGTATATGCCCTATGCAACAAGTGGTGCTGGTGGGTGGGAAGAATGGATAGCTACCTGCAGAAAAATGAAGCAAGAATCTTACCACACTCCAAACACAAGAATAAATTTAAGGTAGATCACAGACCTTAAGCTACAATCCCAAATGATTAGGGTCATCAGTGAGGGAATTGGGAGAAACCTGAGAACTTTGGTACAGGGAACACATATCAGAAACAGAGGAAGACACAAATGCAAAGGAGGCACAAATTGACAAGTGATATGTACTAAAGATAAAACACCTTTGTACATATAAAGAATTTGCTGAGAGCAATGAGATCCCCAAAACTGAAAAATAAATATCATTTTATTACTAAAATATATAATACTCTACTATCTTATAATAAGAAAAAAACTAATTTCCCTCTGAGAAGATCGAAAAGGACCTAAACAAAAGTTTCACAAGGGTAGGAATCCAAATAGCCAATAAACATATGAGAAAATGTTCCCAATCATTAGCCATAAAAGAAATGCAAACTAAGCAACTTAGGTACCACCTAACACTTCAAAGATAGCCCAATTCAAAAAATCAGAAAGTAACAAGTGGGGGTGGGGGGGCAGGGGCTTTCAACCACTGCTGGTGAACCTGTAAGTATGTACAGCCATTATGGAAATCATTTTGGCAATAATTAAAACAGATGGAAATCGAGCAATCATATGACAAAAAAAAACCCTGCTATTGGTCATATACCCAGAAGATGCAAGAAACAAACCATGGCTAATGTGCTTCAGTATTCATCGTGGCACCATTCACAATTGCAAGGAGTTGTGAACAACCCAAATTTCCATCAACAGATGAGTGGATTAAAAAACTAAGGTACATACATACAATGGAGTACTACACATCCCTAAAAAGCAGTGATGAACACATGAAGCACATAACCACATGAGAAGAATTGAAGGAAATTTTGCTAAGCGAATAAGGTAAGCACAAAAGAACAAGTACAGTGAGTCTCCTGAGGTAAGCTTAAAAATGCAAAAGAGGCACAAGGGGAAAACTACTATATAAATACATTCCTGGGGTAAGATCTGGGTACTATGGCAGGGGCCATACTCAATCCAGGGATACATATGGAAGCCAACAAAAAAGGATGGGTAAAGGAAAAAAAATACATGGGTAGTAGGAGAACATGGTACAAACCTACCCAACTGGAGGGTATTGTTTATATCTCCACAGGAGTGTGAGAAAGGGACCAGACTTCAACCCAGTGTACTAAAACATGAATGAAACATGCAGGTATGAAGCAGTGAACCAATACAGAGGTCTGTGGGGCCAGCCCCAATTCCAACTACATGGGCACCCACCTCATCAAACCCCAAGCCCCAAAGAATGCACTTCAGAGGACACCTCTGAAGTTACAATTCAGAGAGAGAGGTGCATCTGATCAGAGTACTCAGGAGCAAAGGAAGAGGGAAGGAGAGGAAGTGGAACACATCCTAGCCTACCAAGCCCTGAGGACTATAGTCCTGTTAGGAAGAGCCAATGCACAGAGAGGACCCCACCATGAGACATAACATAACAGACATATCCCTCACTGAAACATAGCAATACAGGAGACAACATTGGAGACAATGCAGGAATTGTGCCCAATATGACCCCATCACACTGGGGTGAAACACTGAGGACATACAACAGAGCAGCAAGGGGAGCCAAGCAATGAAGTCCCTCAGGAAGTACCAAAAGTAGACTTTGTGGCTAGGATGGCACCCCATAAGACTCAACTAGAAAACCTGTCTAAAGGACAACAGGTTTTTGCATATGTTGTTGCTATTGTTGCTTTGGTTTTGTTTGGGATTTGTTGCTGTTGTTGTCTTGTCTCTGTCTTGTTTTTATGCTTATTGTCTCTGCATGTCTATCTAGATAAGATAGGGGGGAGAAACAATCCAGAGAAGAAAACAACAGAACTGAAGTTTGTAGGGGAGTGGGGAGGACCAAGAGGTCGAGGTGGGGGAAAGGGAGAGGGGGGTCAATCAACCCAGGAACAACAAGTAATCTAAAATTGATTGCGAGAAGGGTATAGGAACCCTAATAGGACTTGATCAAGGACAATGTAGTACAGAGGAACCAATTAAATCCAAATGAAAGCTGAACATGTTAGTACAGCAGTTCTCAACCTGTGAGTTGCAACCCCTTTCACAGGGATTGCCTAAGACCATCGGAAAACACATAAATATTTCATAATATATAGTTACATATTGTTTTGTGATTAATCACTATGCTTTGATTATGTTCAATTATGTTCAATTTGTACCAATGAAAATACATTCTTTGTATCAGATTTTTACATTATGATCCATAGCAGTAACAAAATTACAGTCATGAAGTAGCAACGAAAATAATTTTATGGTTGGGGGCCACCACAGCATGAGCGGCATTTGGAGGTTGAGAACCACTGTGATAGTGAAACAAGAAGAAAGTAAAAGGAACTAGATGAAAGAAGTAGGAGGCAAAGGGCATTTATAGAGGTCTAAATACAGGCAGGTACATATGTAAATATACTTTATATAACAATAGAGTTATATATCATATAGTACATATATGAACTATGTACATATCCTTATATGTTAAGTATTAAGGCAGCAGATGAACAGTGGGTCTCCACTCAGTACTTCCTCAATGCAAAAAAAATGTGCTCTGATAATCCAGCATTCTGTGATGTTCATCTTCCCTGACACGATCAATGATGACAAAAATGGTACATTAGCAAATGTGGTAAAGAAAGCTGATGGTGATGGCTATCAAAAGATATAGACTCTGGGGTTGTAAAAACTTGAAGATAAACAAGCCACCATCTAGCTGAGAAGCAACAAAATCCATATGGAAAAAGCGCACCAGCCTATGTGATTGTGAGGTGTCAATGAGATCAGGTATCAGGCATCAAAAACCTAGAACAAAAAAAAAAATCATATCAATGTGAAGGGGTGTAGGATGAGTGGAAACCCCAAGCTCACCTCTAGACAATTTGACATCCCATTACAGAAGGGGCACCAGGAAGAAACGAGCCGGTCTGGATGCAGTGAAGCATCAATGGAACATGCAACTTTCCTCTAGTTCTTTAACGCTTCCATTCCCCACCCCACCCCCGCTCCCCACTATCTTGACCCTAATTCTACCTTACAAATCCAGCTATCCCAGAGCATGTACACTGATACAGGAAAGAGATCACAACACAGAGAATCCAGGACAGATAAACCAGGACAATAGTGAGAGTAGTGATACCAAAAGGAGAATAGGAAGGTGGGGAGGGAGAAAAAGGAAATCTATCACAATGATTTTATGGTTGGGGGCCACCACAGAATGAGCGGCATTATATAACCTCTTCTACGGGAACAAACAACAAAAAGACTGGGTGAGGGGAGACATCACTCAGTGTAAGATAGGAAAGAAAATTATAAACTATCAAGAGTTCATGAGGAAAGGACAGTGGGATGGGGTGGGGAAAAGGAGCTGATACCAAGAACTCAAATAGAAAAACTTTTTTGAAAATAATAGTGACAACATATGTACAAATGTTCTTGACTCAATGAATGGATGTATGCATTGTAATAAAAGCTATGAGTCCCCCAATAAAATGATTAAAGAAAAAAGAAAGAAATATTTGCTTCCATTTTGGTGTGGTGGTGGTGGTTATTTGGGTCTTTTGTTACTTCATCATTTCTTTCATTAATTTTAGCTACTCAATATTCAAGACTATGTGTCAGAGTTGCTGCTGACAACTCCTTTGGTCTTTTCACTCTTTCTGTCTTTTAAATAGCCTGTTGCTTTCCTCATGTATAATGTTCTTGTTGTAATTTCATGCAATTTAACTGGTAATTAGGGTACAATGTGTGATTCCTATTTCTGAAACAGTCTCTAAATTCTAAATACCTACATTAGTAAAAGTTAATGGATAATAACAGCTTGGAATAATAGCCCACCATATATAGTAAAATAGGATGAATATATGTATGACTTTTATGCTATTTAAAATTATTTCAAAGAAAAATTATGACTTAGTAAAAAATATGGCATTAAACAATTCTATCATGTGACTAAGCAGTGAATTGCTAGATTATATCATTTTCTGTTTAATTTATTTGGAATGTTTTGGTTCTAATTTTTTAGTTGTAGTTATTTATGTCTTATTTTGCTGTGTATTGATGTTGATAGTGTTTGGTTTTTTCAATCATAGACAGATCCTTAGTATGCATATCTGTGCCAAAATTGATTATGATTCTCTACTTACATAAGAAACCCCTGATAGTGTAGTTGGGTAAAATATGGGAAGACTCACTGTTCAAAATCACCAGCCATTCTGTGTGTGGGAGGATTGAGACTTTTTATTCTCATAAAGAGTTATCGTTGCTATACAGTGCCCCCACGAATTTCTGAGACCATAATTCTATGAGAGTAGCAAGCCTCCATTGACACAGCGACTGCATCAACGGGCTCAGGCATAGGAACAATGGGAGGATGGGGCAGGACCGTGCAGTCTTCCCTTCTGTTGTGCACAGGGCGGCTATGGGTTGGAGATGGCTCCATGGTACCTAACAGGAGCAACACATAATGTTGCCATGCATCAGGCTGATTAAATGGCTGCTAAACTGGTTTTTGGAATTGCATGAAGGAGAATGTCAGACCAAAATCGCTGGATGAAACAATAAGAATTTTCCTACACAAAACTTCTGCTCCTGAGTTATACTATTTTTAAAATATAAAAGATAACTAATCATATGGTGTACTTTCAGAATTATTATCTAGCTAAATGATTGTCATGTTTGTATAATTGCTAGTAAAATTAGATAATTTTTCATGCTCATTGATGCCATTTTTTCTGCTATGAATTATTTCTTCTCATGCTTGCTCCATTTTCAATATTTTCCTTATTGATGTGTAAACATCATCAAAAATTAAGGAAAATATTCTGATTTTTCATAATTCATAATTTCTAATTTTGCCATTCAGTCTTTTAATACTGCTTATGCATTTTGATAGTATGAGTCTTAAATTTAACATCCAGTTTCTTCCCTTGTTTTACTTCTGCACACTTCCTAAACTCAGTAAAAGGAAAAACAGAAAATTAAACCTATTGCCATAACAAGTGGATTCCAATTCCCGGTGACTCTATCAGAGGGAGTCAAATTTTCCATAGGTTTTCCCAGGCACGCAGACTGCCACATCATTCTTGCACTGGATTGCAGTTAGCAGCCAAGCACTTTAAGCATTGCACCTTCAATTCATCTTTTTTTTAATAAACACAAACCCACAGAGCCAAAGAATTCACAATCTAAAAATCAAGTTAAAGTATGTTGCTGCCGCTATTGTTCGGCTAGGAAGCCAGTTTGGGATCATCAAGAAAGAGATTATTAGATATTTCTGGTGCAGGAGGAGCTGGCACCCATCCATGCACAGCTCTATTTATAGGCAAAACAGATACCTCCTGTGCTGTGGCATTTGGCCAATAATGAGGACCCAGAAATTCTGACACTTGGAAAGTAGAAGGCCTGTACTGCTACATCTGCAAGTCAGAAGGGTTTAGCCTCAGGAGTAGTGGAGATCAAGAAGAATGGGAACAGGGAAGGAGACACCACTGGTATCAGGTCTACTAGAGAAAAGTTCATTGTAGGTTAGGTGCAGAGGCTACAGTTTAAAAGGCAAGTCTGAAAGAAGTCCAGTTTACCCACAATGCTTAGCATCTCTGTTTCTCTGACTGTGTTTGACTGTGCTGATGAGGGCAAAGGTCTTATCTGCCTTCCATTTAAATTCTACTCTAAGCAGGCAGACCAGCAGCAGAAATATTAGTAACGGTTAATAATATTCATAATTAAGACCGATTAAGCTTTATTATGGAACAAAAGCTGATCTGTGCTTTATGTTTCTTTCACATTACAAAGCACTTTGAGTTGGTAAAAACTATAATTTGCTCCTTTTTGTATTTGCTGATGGTGAGGTGCAGAGAGATTCAATAACTCATCCACAGTCCCATATCCAGCAAGAACATGAGCTAGGATTTGAAACTAAATTTATTTTCAGTGATGACATCTATACATAATGTATCCTTAATATAAACTTTAAGAGCAAAATATGCTTTTTATTTGTGCAGAAAACAAAACCCTACATCAAGTTGATTCTAAGTGATAGTGATCCAATATAGGGTTTTCAACACTATAAGCCTTTATGGGAACTGACAGTATTATCTTTCTCCTGAAAACCACCTGCTAGCTTTGAACTTCTGACCTTACAGTTAACAACGGAATGCTAACCGACAGCAACACCAAGGTACCTTTTTATTCATGTAAATGAAATATATATGTGAGTTAATATGAAATATATATATATATGGAAAAGTACATAACGAACCCTGGTGCTGTGGTGATACAAACACTTAGATGCTAAAAAGAATGTCTGTTTTAAGACACCAGGCACTCTGTGGGGGAAAGGTGCAGCAGTCTACTTCCATAAAATATTTACCTCCCTTCGGCTGAGCCCTGGTGGCGTAAGTGGTTGAGTGCGGAACTGTGGCCCATGGGCTTGGCGGTTCAAATCCAGTGGCTCTCCAGGAGCAAGGCTGGGTAGCTCCCATGACCACCAGAGGGCAGTGATGCCGCCCCCCAAAAAAATATTTACATCCCTGGGAGACTTCTAGGGTAATTCTACCCTGCATTTACAGGCTCACTGTGATTCAGAATAAACTTGACAACGTGATCGTTATCATTTCCTTTGATATTTGTTTTTACTTATCATAAGCAATTGGGGGAAATAATTACTCACTGCCATCAAGTTTATTCCAATTCATAGCAACCCTCCAGGGACAAGGTAGACTGCCCCGATATGTTTCTGAGACTATAACTCTTTATAGGGGTAGAAGGACCCATCTTTCTCCACAGAGGAAGCAGCTGGTGTTTTGAACTACTGGCCTTGCAGTTTGCACTTCAACAACTAACCACTATACCACCAGGGCCCCAAGGGGGAAATCAATAAGTACTCAGAATGCATCTGACTTATAGTTTTGGTGAAGAATACTGAAAGCACCATGGACTGCCAGAAGACTAAAGAAATCTGTCTCAGAAGAAGTACAGTGAGGGTGTTCCTTAGAAGCGAGGATGAGCAATCTCAGGCATGTGACCCAGAGAAACTAGACCCTGGAAAATAGCATCATGCTTGGTAGAGCGTCAAGAAGAAAGAGGGAGACCCTAAAAAAACACGAATTGATACAGTGACTGCAATAATAGTCTAAAATATAGCAACAATTGTGAGGGAGGTGAAGAAACAGGCGGCGTTTTCTTCTGTTGTACATAGGCCGTTCAACCAATGACATCAGTTTATGTGAACCAGCCAGAGTCATTCAAGCACCCAACAACAACATCACCAGCCCATGTCCTTGTATTTTACATTTCTTGTCCTGGAAACTGCCCCTCCATACCCTCAGCCAGTGGAGCTGGTGGCATTGTGGGTTATGTGCCAAACTGCTAACGGTCAGTTCAGCAGTTTGAAACCACCAGCTGCTCCTAGGGAGACACGTGAGTTTTTCTGCTCCGGTAAGGAGGTACAGAGTTCTGTAGGGTCTGTAGGGTCCTGTAGGGTCTCCATCAGTTGGAATCAGCTCCGTGGCAGTGAATTTCAGTGTTGACCCTCAACCCCACTAGTTAATGTCTATGTGCTATATGTACTCGGGTGTTGTTGTCAATGTTTCCTCCTATGTGAAGCCTCCCTGACTTCTTTGGGCAATTGAAGTGGTTCATATAAACTAATGTCATTTAGGGCTCGTCTCTCCTGTGCATGATATTCATCAAGTTTTGTGGTCACTGTGAGTTTGCCTATCTCACATTATACCTTCAAACCCTTTAAAGAAAGAGAATCGTACCTTCTTGCCTGTTGGAATGGCACTTAATAAATAATTAATGATGATTAGATTATTCAGCAGGAAAATGTAGGTATGGTATCATTTATGCAATGGTAAATTTTCTCTACATATAGTGTTCTTTGGAGTAGAACAGAACTCTACTATTATTGTATCGTTTAAACGTAACTAGTCACTGAGATAGGAACTATTGCCACTTAGACATAAGAGCAGAAGAAAGACGAAACTTTCTACTCCCCAAAAGAGTTAGTCTTGGAAACAGACAGGGACAGCTTCACCCTGTCCTATAAGATCCTTGTGAATAGGAATCTACTTGATGACTATATATATATATATATATATATATATATATATATCAACAGCTGTTTACAGCCTATTTACAAGGTTCAGGGAAGAAAGAAGAGTTACCTGAGGCCACAGTCTCAATCACACCAAAATTTTGACCTTTCTGTTATACCACAATTTCTTTTCATAATGTGTTATTTAGATGTACTCACTCAATGGTCCATAGAACTAGAGTGTCTTCCAGCTTGAAATCTTTTGGGGGGCATCACTGCCCTCTGGTGGTCAGGGGAGCTACCCAGCCTTGCTCCTGAGAGCTGCTGCTGGATCTGAACTGCCAAGTCAGTAGGTCGCAGTCCCGCACTCAACCACTGCACCACCGGGGCTCAGCCCTCCAGCTTGAAATCTTATTTGAAACATGAAGAGAGTAAGGCCCAGAAAAATGAAATTGAATATTCCATATTTACACCACTAATTAATTGATACCAAGTAAAAGGACTGGAAATAGCTTTATGGCTCCCAATCTCAACTTAATAGGGTGCAAATCCTGGCTTTGCCACTCATTGGCTTTGTAAAAATCTCTTCGCCTCTGTACCTCAGAGCCTAGACAAAGAAATGTGGTTAATAATTGTACCTCCCCCCTAGAGCTGTTGTGGGATTTTAATGAGATCATCTGTGGGAGATGCTTACTAGAGCGTCCCATAGTGAGCACTGGTAAGAAGTGAGCACTTTACAAATATTAGCTATTAAGTCTTCTGAATTCACTTAGGTGGCTTCCTCCTCCTAAGCCAGTCAGTAGCATTACTGACTATATTACTGTACAAAGACATTTTCTCTGTGGATCATAAAATAATATAGGGATAACACTTGAAGAGAATGGGACTTCAAAACATTTCACTGTGCTAATCAGGAACTTATACATAAAGAAGCAGTCGTTCGAAGACATCAAGGAGATAGTATATGGTTGAAAATCAGGAAAGATGTATGTCAAAGTTCTATCCTTTCACCATACTTATGCAAGCTGTATGCTCGACAATCTAAGGAATAGTACAGCATCCAGTTTGGAGGAAAGCTCACTAGCAAACTGTGATCAGTTGATGACACAACCTTAATTACTGGAAATGAAAAGGAATGAACACATTAAGGTAGATCAAAGACTACATCCTTTGGATAAATCACACCTCAAAAAAAAAAAGACTATTCACAACTGCACCATGAAGACAGAAAGATTTAAGTGCCAAAGACTTCATTTTAGTTGTATGCAAACTTAACATCTAGTAAAGCAAATCATGAAATCCACTGATGTACTGCATTAGACAAGTCTGCAGGACAACGCTTCATTAAAGTGTTAATGGCAAAGAGATCAGATTGAGAAATAACATCCACTTGCCTCGAGATATGATATCTTCAATAGCTGCATATAAGTGTCAAAACTGGACAATCAGTAAGGACGACTGAAAAAGAATTGATGTCTTTGAATTAGGGTGTTGGTGAAGAATATTGACTACAGTGTCATAGACTTCCAGAAGAACAAATAAATATGTCTTCAGAGAAATATAGCCAGAATGCTCCTTTGAAGCTAGGATTGCAAAATGCCTCTTGTACTTTGGACAGGTTATCAGGAAGAAACAGACCTTGTAGAATTACATCATGGTTTTGAAAATGAAAAATATGCTGTGATAGAGATAATTCTGACTCACAGTGGCACTGGAGCCTATAGAAGAACTGCTCCATGGGCTATAAATCTTTATGGAAGCAGAAAGCATCACCTTTCTCCCACAGAGCAGCTAGTGGGTTTGAACCACTCATCTTGAAGTTAGCAGCCCGATGGGTAACCCCCTGAAGGTCAGCAAAAACAAAGAACCCCCTCAATCAGATGGACTGACACCGGGGTTGAAATAATACACTATAGGACAGCAACGATTGTGAGAAAAGCCCAGGACCCAGCAGTGCTTCTCTCTGGAGGACATAGGGTTGGTCTGAGTGGGAGGTGACTCAAGGGATCCGAAGCATCCAATAGTGTAGGGGCAGGAGTCATATTTAAAAGGTAAACATGCCAGACAAAGAAGGAGTATAGCACATCTGTGGGAATGCCACAAATTTATAGGATCGGTTGAAATTATGGGAGAATCATAAAAACTAAACTACCCAGGAGTCACAGGCAAAAAAATTGTGCTAGGTTTCTTCTTGCCTGAAATAACCTTCTTTTCTGAGTGATGGTAAATTACATGGCAAGACTGAAAAACAACAAAGTAGCAAGCAAACATTTCTCGTTAGCTACTTCCTCCCCTTGGAGTCATTAGACTTATTCCACTTTCTAATAACTGAAATCAAAAACCGCACAAATATGTGGGCAAAATGCAACCCTAGCAGTGAGTACACTTGCTCCTCTGTGGAAGGATAATGGGATTCTGGCCCTTGCCTCTCCTCCCGAGTTCCATCCAGCTGTTTTTCTCCAGGGAGAAGGATTTTCTGCAGATCTCATTAATCAGACTCATCAGAATTGTACTTAGTCATTGATGCGTTTCTGACCCAGCTTTCGATAGGAGTAGGATTAGGCAAGGTCATGCTGTAGTAATAAACAAACGTGTGCTAGGTTCAGAGAGCAGCAGTTCATTTCTCACGTGTGTCTCCTGTCAAGGCACGTTGCATGTCCCTCTTCTTACTCTGAAACAAAGCTCACAGAGCAGCCTCCATCTGGAAGAGTGTGAGCATCTTTGCAGAGATGGAGAAGGTATGCAAAGCATGAATCACTTCTTAAGACTTCTGCCTGAGTAGTGGTACACATCACTTCTATTCACCACACAGCCAAGCTTATCTTCAACGGAATGAGAACACTGATATGAGGGGATAGCCCTCCCCCCCAAAAATAAACAGATTCTTTTTCAAAGCTATGTATTTAATTTAAAAAAAAACTTTAACACCTTCGAAGTATTCTCTATTAGACAATGCATTTGTCAAATCTGTGATTCCGTTCTTGGAAACATTTTTCAAACTCTTCCCTTTGGATGGCTGACAGCACCTCCCTCATTTTTCTTCACCCCTTCTACATCTCAAATCACTGTCCTTTCATGTCCCTCTTCATTCACAGAAACACACAGAAGTCTGATAGAGCGAGGTCAGGTGAGCAAGGTGCATGGGACAAGAGAAGCATGCTGCATTTTTTTTTCCAAAAACGGTTGCTCTGAGATGGCTGTGTGACTAGACGCATTGTCATGGTGCCAACCCAGTTCTCTGCCTGCCACAAATCAGGGCTTTTTGTCACACACTGGTACACTATCTTTTCAGAACCTCTAAACTGAAAGTTTGATTAATACCCTGACCTGGTAGAATGAATTCCATATGTTCTATGAATCAACATTTCTTACCATTCAGGAAGTTGATAGTCATCCAGAACAGGCTTTCTCATCAATAATAGACATTTCACCTATTTTTGAAATGAACACACTACCCGTACACTTGAGTTTTCCCCATAGCACTGTTCTTGTAAGCTGTGTTCAACATCACAACAGTTTCTGTAGTATTTTTTCTGAGCAGGGCACAAAACTTCACAGCTGCATGCTGTTCTCTTAAACTGACCATCACAAAAAACAAGGGGTTCAAATGAAACTGCTTTTGAGGGGAAAAAAATCACTGTGACAAGAGGGAACCTTCCCAGGCAACACCACTGGGTGCACTAACTCAGAGCAAGTTGCTTGATGTTTGGAGAAATGCGTACTCTGAAAGGTCCATCCAGTACAATTCCAATTTGTTTCTTTGTTTCTATGTTTGTTCGTTTGTTTTGGGGAGGTACCCCTAGTGTAACAAGCATAGTATACAAGCTACCACACACTTAGTCTTGCTACAATTATTCCTTTTTTAGAGTCATTATCAATTTATTTTTAAGTCCTGTTGGCATACATTTTACATATCATGCAATTCAATAGTATGATCATATAAAAAAGACAAAAAATTTTAGAATATTTACTTATTTCTTGTGCTCATTGTCTGCAGTTCCCTATCTCCCTGTGATATCCCTCCTCCCACCTGAGCCAGAGTGTAAATCTGTTTTCCCAGGATCAGTATATATGATCTTTACATGCCTCCTGCTTAGTTGCATCACCCCTGATTATGTGGGGATGTTTTTGGGGGGGATTGAACTTAATATTATAGTCCCCACAAAAAAAACATAAAATGAAAATGCCAAGATTTTTGGTTCAAATTAGGTTAACAGATTACAAGAGGAATCCATTCTAAAGTAAGCCATCATGAATCCCTATGTTGTTTATCTAATGCTATTAGAATAGTGAATATATTATCGATACCTTTTGTCCCATGAGCCTGACACAATCATTATATCTCATATGTTTGTATAACTATTTGCTGTTGTCTATTAAAATTAAAATTTTAGGAAATTTCCTACAATAAAAACCATAGCCTTGATTCCTAGCTCTACATCCACTTGTTCTACATTAAAAAAAATACCAGGTTTGTGTCTCTGAGTCTAGAAAGTAGTGATGCCACTCTTAGTGAAATTAGTGAGGTTGCGAGAATATTCATTATTTAATGGCTATAGTAGGTTCTGAAAGCATCCTGCAACTCATGTGTCTGACAGTAACCAAGCTGCCCAAATCAAAAGAAAGTAAAATATTATTTTAGAAGCCATTCTCCCCATGAGTCAGGGAAAGCTAACTTTCCCCTCATACACAATTCACCTTACACACAATTTCAACAATTACTAACCAATTTGAGTTTGTATGGTATGTTTTAATTTTTACCCAAATTACCTACATCCACCTTAACCCAGAAATGTATGTTCATGAGTCAGACCACAGTTAGAACTGAAGAAAGGAATCATAAAATTCACTGTTTCCAAAAATCCACCCATAGCAACATTCCTCAAACTTTTGTCTCAATTGTGCCATTAGAAAGAATTGTTATACACCATTTGTTCTATTCCTTTTCCTTGCATTTATAGTGACACAAAAAACTATATATCTGATCATTGATTTTATATGTATATTTTATACATGAAAAAGCAAAAGCCAGTTTTCATGAGGGGATGTCACCACCACTGTGACCACATGATTTACAGAGCAGTTGCTTAATTCTCAATATTTTTCTTCCTGGGTATGCCTCCCTGTACCACACTTTTGTCATAATGTTCTGCAACTCTTCTAGCGCTCCCTGCTGCATTCTCTCACTTTGAATCTTTGCTCATGCTGCACGTTTCTTTTGAAGTAATCTCCCTCACTGTTGAAATCCAACCACTTTCCAAGAACAAGATCACACATGTTCTTCATCCATAAGACGGCCACGACGGCCGATGGCCCATTCTTCCAGGAAGAACTTTATGAGGCCTTCAGAAAGCTGAGCTGCCCTCCCTTGCACCTTCAAATTCCTCCTGCCAGTTGGGAAGCCACAATGACCGCCTCCAGGCAGATCACCAGGCAGAAGCCAGCCAGCAGCTATCTATCAATACTATCAATGGCATTATAGTATGCCCCGGGATAAAATGAAATTCTATAATGGAATATTCAAAGACTTCAAGTTAGAAAACCAAAAGGGAAGAACATGCTCAGCATATCATAAACTAAATTTAAAGATAAATCCAAGTCTCCCTAGGAACAATTTGTGAATGTGGCACAGAACTGAGTGCTCTGTTGAATATAGGATCACAATGGATGGTATGTAACAACAACTCCCCACCTCTGATCTTGGATTATGTTAATGCAGTTCTTAGATCACACAGGCTGGTGTGTTTCTCCCACTAGGATTTAGATAGCTTCTTGTTTTAAGAGGAGTCATTAAGACTAAGTTCGCAACCCTTGTGGGGGTTGAATGACCCTTTCACATGGGTTGCCCGACTCATAACAATAGCAAAATTACAGTTATGAAGTAGCAACAAAAATAATTTTATGGTTGGGGGTCACCACAACATAAGGAACTGTATTAAAGGTTGACAGCATTATGAAGGTTGAGAACCACTGCTCTAGATGCTTTTTTCCCTAATACTCAGTCACCATCTGATTTCTTCACCATCCTTTGTTATCACATCCATATCTTCAGTGACCTGTCCATGAAGGCAAGCATCAAGTAGGGCCATGTCATAACTAATTGCTCCTAGATTAAGACTACTATTAAGTCTAAGTCCAAAATCCATTCATCGATCTATGGTTAACACAAGTCTCAAGTTCACTTTAGAGATGCCATTATTGTTTTATAATATTATTAGGTACAATCAAGTCCATTTCAACCCATAGCAACCCTATGCACAACAGAACAAAACACCCCAGTTGTTAGAGTTCCTGAACCCCTGCTGCACCACCTGTGTCAATCCATCTCGTTCTTGGCCTTCCTCTTTTTTGCTGCTCCTCCACTGTACTAAGCATGATGCCCTTCTCCAGAAACTAGTCCGTCCTCCTGACGATATCTCCAAAGTAGTTAAACAAAGTCTAGCCATCTTTGCCACCAAGGAGCACTCTGACTGTGCTTCCTCCAAGAGAGATAAGCCTCGCAGTTCATGGTACCTTCAATAGCGATCCTCTATAAGAGAAGACTCAGTTCTGTGCCATCTTCACTGTTGTTTCAGGCTTGAGAATGATGTCTTCCTATGGAGACTTGTCTCTCCTGACAACATGCTTGATGTAGATGAAACAAGCTCTCACCATTTTTGCTTCCAAGGAGCATTCTGGCTGTACTCTTTCCAAGACAGATGTGTTGATTCTTTTAGCAGTCCATGATGCTTTCTGTAGAGCAAGTAGTGTAGCTTGCAAATGGAGGCACAGAACAAGCGAGGCAAGTTATACTGCTGGTGGCACACCTAATCCATGGACTGTGTTGCTGTAAATTGAGGTCCCTTCAAGCCCTGTGTCACCATGCTACTGAAATATACATCTCTTGAGCTGGGGACTAGTGGACCCTGTCATCTGGTTGACCACTGGTGACCTGCCTTGCTGTTTGCTGCCTGTGGCTGGATAGCCTTAATTGCTCTACAGAGGACTGCCTGGCAGGTCCTGAGACTTGAAAGACTGCCAGTGTATTCGCTGTCTCATGGAAGTGAGTTGCACCAAGTCATTCTTATCGCTTTATAGACTGATTAACTGTCTATTAAATTAGACACCTATCTACCTATCTAAATAGATATAAAATTATTGGTTTCCTGATTTTGTTTCTCTAGAGAACTCTAACACAATTGATGAGTAAAACATGGCTGAAGCCTCTAACTCAGTGGAATAGGTGCTTGGTCGAGCAGCAAGTCCCCTCACAGGAAGCCCAGTCTTGGAGACACAGCAATCTTGGAAGGCACAATAAGTTTCAGGTTATGAATGCTGGGCTTTTAGGGGTAGAAGCGGAGCACTGAAGGTAGTCACTGGATGGAAGCTCAGACATAACACAGGAAAAAAAGGGAAGTTGTTAAACCCTAGACTCTTTAGTCACACAGCCAGGCTTTATCCAACTTTGTCTCCTTTAAACCTTGTTTTCCAAAGAATAACCCACAATTAGACTTGTTATAGCGGTGAGCACATCAGTAAATCAGACACAGGTTCTTTGTTTTGTTTTGTTTTTTAGAAAATAATTTTTTTTTTTAAAAACACACCTCCATTTTGCCATAATGCCAATTTTCTCGTCAACAAACCTAGCCTTGGGAATTTAACCATGTGGGTAATTGAGAATTATTAGGTATTTGACCTCACTAGATTATAAACTTTTAGCCAGGGAGTGCCTATTATTCTTAGCACAGTAATCCACTCAAGAATTCAACAATGAATATTTGTTTTACTGAAAATTATTCACTTGTGGTTCAGCTTATTCCTACTAGCACTCTATATTGAAGGTAGGGTTCAGCTTCTGAGAACTCATGTCAAAAATTAGGTCTATAACTAGACAGAGATGCATACATGTACCACATCACTTGAGTGAGGGAGAGGTGGTTCCTTTGTCTTTTCATCCTTCTGCACAATGGAAGTTGAGTTTCACTTTGAAATATTCCCTGGTTCTATCAGCGGCGCAATTGTTCTTTATGCTTTAGGTTCAGGACTTCGAAGGCATTGCAATACCTTGTATTCTTTTATCCTCCATATCTAAGTAGTCGTACATACTTGTTTTTTCATGGATTCTAGATCTTTACTTTTTTTTCGTGTGGCAGCTACATAATTTCATGTCAACTTGATATATGAAGATGTAGGGGTGGTGTCTAGCCTGTCAATCAGGTCGCAGTCTGATGGTACCTCCAGTGGGCATGGCCTTCTCATAAGAAAGGCCCTGGGAACTTGCCTCTCTGTGTGCCTTCACCTTCATGCTGTCTTACCCTGCAGGTGGCCAGACCCCTAGAGATGTGCCCACCACCCTTGGATCCACAAGACTTTGTGCCCACAAGCCTGTGATATTCCTGTATTCTACATCATTGCTTGTGACTGAGTCTGAAGAGACTCATGAACTTATGTCGGACTGGGCTAGGATATTTTCCTGATCTATAAGCTTCTTGATAGAAAGCTCTTTCTCACTGGTTTTATTTCTCTGTTCAACCTGGCCTAACATATCCAGGATCCTTCTACCAGCCATTTAGGCTAAATGTATGGCATCTCATTTCATGGTTCATGGCTTTATCCATCACTCAAATCTGCCCTGTATCTAGTTATAGTCACCTTCAATCCTCATACTTACCCAATATTAACTTCCTGAAACTTACAGTGTAACTTTATCTTGCTGTTTTGGCTGCTAAAGAATCAGCAGATGCTTCAACATAAATCCAGTAGGTACAACATGGCCCTGAAGGTCCTGCCTTAAGTGGTCTTACCTAACCAACCTTATCAGTTATTCACAAAGAGTAATAGTTAGGCTTATAGCCTTCAGTCTCCCACATTCTGGTATGAAAATATGTGCATTTCTATGGAAAAACCTCTATTTTAATTAACTTAAATTTTTCCCACTTGTTAAAATAACAATTGCTATTGTCTAGACACTTAAAGAATGCTGTTGCCAAAGTATTCTAGAAGACTCAGCAATTATAAAATGTACAGACTATAGATCTTCCCTAACAATCAGAGAAGCACATTTGTATCTAAATTCAAAAATCCCTTGACCTCTTAACCTGAAAGTAATGTTAAGAGGGGGAATGTGATCACTCATTTAGTCACATATTTAATCAGCAGAATCTATTCACTTTTTATATTTATTCACATATTTAAACAATAAAATCCATGCACTTATTACAAGCCAGGGCTAAAGTCAAATACTATTACTATAATGGTCAAAACGGAAAGTTTCTATCATCATGGACTCTACAGTCCAATCTCATAAATGAGTCCAAAGTTACTCAACAAAGAAGTACTTAAAAGTGCTTCTATTTGCTCGAGAACTCACTTACATGTGTTTTTCTCTTTGGAGAAGAGAGAAGCAATTAAAGTATTTGTTCTTTCTCTTTATCCCGATAACTTTTCTTAAGAATGGAAGAAATATTATTCTTTTCTCCCCTGACTACTCCCTCATTCAACTACAAAAAAAAAAAAATCCTGTTGGGGAAATAAAATCAACCCTCCACTGTTTACTTACAAAATATTATATTAAAAACAGGCAGAATTTCTTGAAAATTTGAGCAGGAAATCACTTATATGCAACTAAAGGTGGTTTACACTCCTAACTTAAGACTTTTCAGAAAAAACCAGCTGAGAAGAAGTGGGAATCTAAAAATAATCACGATCTGTTTTCATGTTTTGAAGGATCATTTCTCCCATTTCAAAACTAAAACAAAACCCTACATAAGATCTGAATTTAGAGAGAATATTTCAAATTCAAAATTCTGAATTTACTAGACTGCATTAGAAAAAAACATATCACAAGATCAAAAAGAGTTGATAGTTAAACTAGTATTCTTCTATAAGCTAAACTTGGTCTATAGTATTGTTACATGCAATTACCTACAATACTCAAGTGGAATGAAGTGGAAATACTTCTCATTTTCCTCTTTCCTTCTCTTCACAAAAGTGAAATGCTAAAACATGCTCAACTTTGCAACCACCAGGAGACCTGATGGTATACTGTGTTATGCATTGGGCTGCTAACTGAAAGGTCAGCAGTTCAAAACCACAAGCTGTTCTTAAGAGAAAGAGGAGGCTTCCTTAATGACTTGTAGCCTTGAAAACACTTAGGAGCAGTTATGCTCTGCCCTAATGGATCGCTATTAGATCTGACTTGATCCAGTGAGTGTTGTGGAGGTTGGGTTATTTAGATGCTATCATAAAATTGAAAACCTGAAATTTTCTGGATGCTTATGAACATGCATTTTTAAAAGCCCAAGCTAAAAATATCAATAAGTATTTTATATATAAATCATTTTATTGGGGGCTCATACACCTCTTATCACAATCCATACATACATACATTACATGAAACATATTTATGCATTTGTTGTCATCATCATTCTCAAAACATTTTCTTTCTACTTGAGTCCTTCATATCAGCTCCTCATTTTCCCCCTACCTCTCTCACCCTCTCTCCTCACGAACCCTTGATAATTTATAAATTATTATTATTTTTAAAAATTATTATTATTTTCCATGTCCACACTATCTGATGTCTACCTTCATCCACTTTTCTGCTGTCTGTCTCCCAGGAAAGAGGTTATATGTTGATCATCGTGATCAGTTCCTCCTTTGTTCCCCACATTCCCCTTACCCTCCTGGTATATCTACTCTCATTATTGGTCCTGAGTTCCCTGGACCAAATCCTGGGATACATATGGTAACCTACTAAAAAAGGAGGGGGGGAGGTGTAAGTAGTGGGGAAACAGGGCACTAACCCACCCAAGGGTAGGATAATATTTATATTTTCACAGGGAAAGAGGAACCAGGCTTCAATCCGGTGCTCCATGAAGCACATGCAACATACTAGCTGAAGGAAAGAATCAATAGAGAGGTTTGAGGGGGTCAACCCAATCCCAACTATGTGGGCAGCTCCCACTTCCCCCAGAAGAATTCACTTCAGAGGACAGCACTGAAGCCTCAGCTCTGGGAGAGGGAGCACACAGGAGCAAATGAAGGGGAAGATGAGAGAGTGGAACACATTGTGGCCCACCAAGCCTTGAGGATAATATTCACGCTCACAGCATTCAAAGCACAAAGAGGACTATAGGGCCAGCTCCACTATGTGAGACACAACGTCCCTCACTGACCCATACCACTGTGGAGGACAACACTGGAGACACAATTCAGGAAGTGCGCCCAATTTAACCCCACCACATTGAGCAAAACACTAAGGGTATGCAACAGAACAGCAAGAGGAACAGAGCTTTGAAGTCCCCAGGGAATACCAAAAATAGACTAGGGGGCCAGGGCATTGCACCCCATCAGACTTGACTGGAAAACCTTCCTAAAGATTAACATACAGATCTTTAACTATTTACAGGTTTTTCTTTTTTGTGTGTGTCATTGGATTTTTGTTGTTTTCTTTTCTTTTGTTGCTTTGTTTTGTCTTGTCTTGTGTTTTGTGCATACTATTATCTCTGCAAGTCTATTTAGATAGGATAGGCAGGATAAACAATCTCACAGAGAAAACAATAGGACCTATGATTCTGGCGGGGGGGGGATGTGTGAGGGGCTGGGGGGGGGGGCGGGCAAGGAAGTGGGTGCCAACAATCCCAAGGACAAGGGAACAACAAGTGATCTAAAAAGCAATGGTGAGGAGGGTGTAGGAGGCATGGCAGGGCTTGATTAAGGGTTCTGGAACTGAGAGGAATTACTGAAGCACAAATGAAGCCTGAACATGATAGTGAAACAAGAGGAAAGTAAAAGGAACTAGGAGGCAAAAGGCATTTGTAGAGGTCTAAATACAGGCATGCACATATGTAAATTTACTTATATATGATGATGGGGAAATAAATCTCTGTGCATATATTTATAGGTTTAGTATTAAGGTAACAGATGGACAGTGCTCTACTCAAGTACTTTCTCAATGCAAGAACACTTGGTTCTATTAAACTGGCATTCCATGTCGCTCACCTTCTGGGCACAATTGCTGAAGACAAAGTGGGTGCATAAGCAAATGTGGTGAAGAAAGCTGATGGTGCCTGGCTATCAAAAATATGTCAACTGGAGTCTTATAGGCTTGAAGATAAAGAAGTGGCTATCTAGCTGAGAAACAACAAATCCCAAGTGGAAGAAGCACTCCAACCTGAGATGTCAATAGGATCAAGTAGCAGGCATCAAAGAACATATATATATATATATATATATATATATATATATATCATATCATATCATATCACAGTGAAAGAGGAGATAGTGCAGAGTGGAGACCCAAAGCCCATCTGTAGGCAACTGGACATCCCTTACAGAACTATCATGGAAAGATGAACCAATCAGGGTGCAGTAAATAGCAATGCTGAAAAATACAACTTTCTCTAGTTCTTTAACGCTTTCTCCCCCCACACTATCATGATCCCAATTCTAATTTACCAATCCAGCTAGACCAGATCATGTACAGTGTTATAACTAAGAGCTGGAAACAGGAAATACAAGACAGATAAAACCCTCAGGACCAACCAGTAGCAATTTTATGAGTCTCTGCAGCCTCTAATAAGCACTCTTATTACTCTTTGTGCTTTTGTACTCTTATAACTCCACAGACTGGGATTTATTATTCCCAATTGGTAAATGAGAAAACAAAAGCCCAAGACCAACCACCTAGTAAGGGCTGAAGTAAAAAAGTAACTACTAAATTTTAAATTCAAACTCTTTTTTTCATTCAGAATACATGCTTCCTCTACCAAGAAAAACTTTGGCCTCCTGAAAGGAGTCTATAGACTCCTTGTATATAGACAAAGTAGTCAAATAGTCAAGACACATGAAGAGAACTGTTTCTTCTTTGGAGAGTTATTGAATGATCAGGCAATGCAACCTTGATCTCGGGGTCTCCAGATTTCCCTGTGTGCAACAAACATTCTCACTGCATTCAAGGGACCAACCGAATCAAACTCGGCGACATTGAATCAATTTTGACTCCTGTAACTCTATTGGTCAGGTAGAACTGCTTCTGTGAGCATCTGAGACTGTGATTTTTAGGAAGAGAGAAGAGAACAGGGAACTGTGTCACACAATAACTGACCTTGAAATAAATGAGGCTGACTTTAGCCTTTCCAACTGTAGGGCATAGCATATACCTAGCAGATGGCAGCGGGGCTGCTAATTTCAAGGCCAGTAGTTTGAACCCTCTGAGGAAGAAAGATGAGGTTCTCTCATAAAGATATATAGTCTTGGTATACCCTACAGAGGATAATTATAAGTAGAAATTGACTTACAGCAGTGGGCAAGTTTTTTTTTTTCATTTTTGTTTTGGTTTTTTAATGAGAGATGTGCAAGTAGAACAGAAGGGTACTTGAAAAGCATTTCTTAGTAGTTGTGAATCTAGCATTCCAGCAGTCTCAGTCACTGAGTCTGTTAGTCAACAACTCTGATTGAAGAGACACCATCCTGAAGCAGTGTAAGTCCATCTGAAAAGATAGGAGGTTAAAGGGCACATAAACTATCCATGAAGCACTTGGAGCTTTTTAACAATAGGCACTGCTACTATAAGGCACCATTAGCAGTGACTATTTGTGTATCCAGAAGGGAGATGTTAACTGTAAACTTGTTTTGCTTACACATACAAGAACAATGACTGATAAACCTGACTCACTCTCGTTAATTCACAAAGACAAGGTTTTATCATAACAACACGGTTTGTTCTCTATGTCATAACTTAGAGATCACTCACTTTCATCATTTGCCTTATGAGGCAGTCTTCCTTTCCCTCCAAGGTCTGTAACAAAGAATCTGCCTCAAACTATGATCTTGCCTAGCTTCCCTCTAACCTTTCTCTTCATTTTCCATAAAGCTCCCTTTCCATTCATGCTCACACTATTATACAAATATGACTAAATTGAAGAAAGCTGAAGATATTTTAAAAATTGAACTAACAAATGTAATAATCATGAGTGATGTTTCTCAAATATTTCATTTGTTTACAAAAAATTACCAGAGTATTTATAAATCATCATCTTCAAAAAGAAAAATGTACTTAATTCAATTTTTAATATACTTCTAAAGTTTTTATCTAATTTTATAAAAGGAGGCTTAGATAATTTTCTTTAAGAGAATCATTGGATAGCATAGCAAAAAAATCAATAAAATCAGAATGAATCCTTAATGTTGCACTATCCTTGTCTTCTATCATGTTCTCAAAAACATCATGAAACAGGTACTACTAGTATCTGAGCTAGTACATATAAGGAACATTGAAGCTAAATTTTAATTTGGAGATCACTATAATGACCACTGGCATTTTAATTTGGGTTTCACTATGATAATTTCGGGTGTTAATTATTTTTTGGCAGGGGATGATTTCTCTTCCTCACCACACTAATGACCCTCATGATCTGTAGTATGAGGAATTGGACAATTTTAATTTTCTAGAAGTCTACAAAAAAAAGCCACTAAATTCTCCTCACACTTTAAGATTATATCATCATGAAAAACGTATCCCAGGAAATTTTTGAGCAATTGTTTTGTTCAACTATTTCGTTCTTTATGTTCTGTCAACATGGAAACTAAAGGCTATTTTCAAGTTTGTTAAAATGTCTTCAGTATCACCCTCCTCTAGACTCCTCACCCAAGGGAGGGAAATGAATTGCTTCTCTCACACCAGCAAGCCCCAATTCCCCACAAGTACCATAGCTCTATTGCAGAAGGAAGCTTATCAGATAAAATGAAAACCTTAACCTGTGGCCATCAAGTCAATTCTGATTCATGCTGATTCTATTGGACAAAGTAGAACTGACCCATGGAGTTTCCCAGTCTAATTTTTGCAGAAGCAGGTTGCCCTGTCTTTCTCCCATGGAGAAGATGGTGAAGTCTAACTGCCAACACGTTAGGTTAGCAGCTGATCCCTTAGCCAGTAGTCCTTGCTTGGAGAACAAAAGGAGACTTCAAAAGCTCAGGGAGTATGCCCTCAAATGTGTGTGTGTGTGTGTGTGTATATATATATATATATATAATTTGACAAAGGACATTGTACATGGGTATCTTTGCTACAGATATATCCAGGAAGGTAGCGGAGCATACAGGAGGCAAAATTATGAAAATTTCTCAGACATAATGTAACACTGTGAGAGAACGAGTTACTAAGCCTGGTGGAAACCGCTGGTAGGAAACCCCTACATCAATTGGCATAGCAAGGCTCACAGACTGTCCTATAACCTACTTTGAAGAACAGCTGTGTAAGGTGCAATGACTGCTCTCTCCCCCTTCCCAGGAGAGAAGAGTGATGGAGGCACCTGGAGACAACCTAGGCCAGTGGACTAATGGACCACATGAACATCTGTCTCCAAGGACCCTAGGACCTGGAGAGCCAGAAGTTGCTCAGTTACCGCGACAAACTGTGCTGAACGAGCTCACTTAGGAGGCCTTGTATCTGCCAGAGAAAAATATCAAAATCATGGAAACAGACCAGACCAACTCATCTGAGAGAGACTGGCCGAGCCCCCACGACTCTGATCCTTAGTCACTCTTCAGCTCTGCAGCTAACCTCCGCCAATGTTCACTCTATGGAGAACTTAACCCTAGGGAGGTGAGCAAACCTTGGGATAATAAATCATTTGAGATTAAAGGGCAACCTGTACCCAAGGTCAAAGGTCAAAAAGGTTAGGAAAGAAAAGGAAACGAAATAAAAGGAAGACTTAAAATAAATGATGGTACATTGACAGGGTAGCAATCAATGAACTAAACTGTGTATAAATTGTTTGCTAGATGTGTTAGTCTGGTTAGACTAGAGAAACAAATTCATAGGTATGCATATGGATATAAAGGAAGGGTTTATCTATAAGAGGAATAGAACATTGGGAAAGCATCCTAGCCCAGTCCAGTCCAAGATCATAAATCCAACATTAGCCCATAAGTCCAATACCAGTCTATAAAGTCTCAGTCTGATTCACAAAGCACATGCAGTAGACGTGCTGGCAATGGTCTCCCCATGGCTCCTCACTTCCATGGCTCAGGGTCCATCAACAACATCCAATGGCAGTAGAAGCAACTCAGTGCTGGCAGGGTCTTCATGTGGCTTCTCCAGCTTCAGAGGTCTGGTTCCATCAGAGTAAGGCCATTTGGCTCTTCCTCCGGCTCCTCCAGTTCCTCTGACACTGCCATTTTGTCTTGTCAGTAGTTTATCATCTCAGAGACTGACTCCCAGAGACTGAAAGTCAAGTCTTTCTCCTTCAATTGGGAAATACCGCGAGATTTCCCAGAATTCTCAGGAGAAAACCATGCCCACACAAAGGCCTCATCAGCTACTCATTGACTATCTCCAGATTAACAGGGTAGACTCCACCCCTACATCCCAATCATGAAATTGACATCACAAATACATGACTGCCACACTGGAGAACTGATATCCTGCTCTGTAAACCTTCACCTAATTTGCAATTTAAAAATTTTTGCTTGTTGGTTTTTGTTGTGTAAAAATTCTTACTTTTAATTCAAATTTGCCCTAACATTTTTGAAGCTCCCAATACATATGCCAATTTCTCAATTAAATTAGCAAAATAAAGTTCTTCCTTTACAAAGAAAAAAAAAATCTAAGGACCACATGACCTAATGGGGGTGTGGGGGGGGGGAGACAAGGAAAAGACTGTCTAAAGTAGAGTCAGCTCAATAACCTAATTTTTTTCTATAAAGACTAGGTCCTTTAAAGTTAATTAATGATGCCTGTCTGAAGTAAGGTCATCCTGTGCCCAAAAGAGAGGCCTTGTAACCCTAGCAATTATGCATTGCTTTATCCACCTGAGACAGTTACACAGCAATATGACGCCCCCTTCCAGCTCCATACCTGGCAGCTTTATGGGGGAAAAAAGAAATAAATGAATAAGCATGATGAAGAAATCACACTAAATCATGTTTATGCTCATAAACCTAGATGGACATGGGTCTTACGTAATTTATTGTCTTTATATGAAAGAAGAGAATACACACATCCTGTCACACTTTTTTTACTTCTGTCATTTCTGACCCAGTAGTTTGACATTTTATTTGATTTTTACTTTTTATCTTCTATTTCAGACTCCCCATAGTCCTCAAACATCTAGCCCCACTCATCTAGTTTCTCAGAGACCCCAGAGAACAACCTTGGCATTGGGGTCTTCTGACCATGGACATCAAAGGAATCTGTCCCTAGTAATAGGGCCCAGCCATAATTAGTAGTGTCTTAAGTAGTTACAATGACAAGATTTATCTTTTTTTGTCACCTACTTATTTGCTACAACCTAACGAACATGTATCCAAAGAAAATCACAGGTATCAAAAGAAAAAAAGTGGACTATTGCAACTTCTCCTTTCTTAAGATCACTGGAATCGACATTTTCTTTTGCTTCTTGGACTTCCATAATCCTTCAAACGGCAATAGGCAAGTACTTCCACCACCCAGATGCCATTTAATTGTAAACATGGAAATTGTTATCCTCAAAGATGGTCAAGGACAGGCAGACAACATAACCCTGCTGTGTTTCGTTGGCTCTGCAGTACAATGTGGCTTCTGAAGATGCATTGTGGGAAGTTGGACCCAAATTTAAAGGAAATGTTTACCTTTCATTTTATTTGTTGGTAATATATACCCCATTGAATGCTCATCTCTTTCCTTTGTCCTTTCCTATTCCATTAATTCCTGTCTTCGGCATGCATTTTCCCTTTTGAAGGCCCATGGTGCCAACCACATTGCTGAATTGTTGCAGAAAACTGAGGGGCATGATGGGTGAAACAGGAGCAGAAAACTCTTAGAGGCATTTCTTTCCCAAGAGTGCTCTAGAATGAAAAACATTCTTCAGCCCATCTCCCCGGTGCCTTCAAAGAACAAAATACCAGTTTCAAGAAAGTGCTATATTGAGCTAGTGCAGATATTTTCTAGGCATATTTCACTGGGCCCTGGTGGTCCAACAAACTGGAGTCATTCCAAGAACAAACCAAGCAAGATGCCTGCCCCAGCTCCAGAGAGAGAGAGAGAGAGAGAGAGAGAGAGAGAGAGAGAGAGAGAGAGTCAATGTAGACCTGTGATGATATATTTTGAATTTTGGACCTCTAGTTATGGTGTCAATTAAAGAAAGAATCACACAGTCCCTACCCCAAAATGGCACAAGTTTGATCCCTTCATTTTATATATGTAAAAATTAAAGTTTCTAAAAGACTAAATTCCTTTGCCAAGGTCACATAAGTATTAAACGAGCAAACAAGGACAAGAAGCCAGAACCTCTAAATCTATATCTAGTCTCCTTTTAACACTTCGCTATGTTTCCTTGAATTCACCATTCTGAAGTCCCACCAAATGCATCCACTCTTTCCAAACAACACTGGTTTATTCAAAATAAGATAAGGTACTACGACACTATTAATTTCACTAATTATGTAGCTTGAATAAATACATGTGAATGAAACTAAACCTTTATGCCACAGATCCTTTGAAATCCTCCTAAATCCCTACACAGAGCCTTTCTCCCATTTTTCTTTCTCATACACATTAATAAGATCAACTTTATAGTGCTCTTGTACATCAAGTCAGCCAATGTAATACGTGGTCAAAGAATGACCTAGACCCAGAATATGTTTTTAAATCTCATCAATAGATGTCTTTAAGTAAGTTGGGCAAGGTAAATGACATTATTAAGACTTAGGCTATTAATTTTTCTTTTTATGTAGATTGTATAAGGAAGCTTCCAAAAGTCAATGGGAAAATGGAATCATAAAATAGTGGAATTTTTCCATGAACCTTCGTAAGCATGACCACAAACAGCAACTGATCATGAAGAAGAAAGGAAGACAGACTAGTAAGCCTTGCATGCAGAGGCTTTTCTAGAGATTTTGTCTTCTAGGAAAGAGACTAATATCTGGATCAGAGATCTAAAACGTCTTGAAGTCTAGGGGAACAACTGGAAATGGCTCAAACCCTTAGTTCTATAATTGTATCAGGTTCCATGTGTCCTACTTTCATTTCCCAAATTCCCACTTCTTCAGTTTGCTCCAGTCAGAGAAGGGCATCCTATCCCCAACAGGGACAAGATTCTTTTTGTGAAGTTACTGTTATATCACACCTCACTTCCCCCTGCAAAGAATGGACTATTCCTGGTTTCTCCTTCCTTTCTGGTTTCAGCGTCCTTTTCAGCTCCAAACTCAAAGCAGAGAAATAGGTCTTCCAAAAGCCTAAATACCAACAGGCATTGGCACTCTTTCCTGCAACCATGAATGATAAAGAAAACAAAATTATGAACTTCTCAATCAACCTAGTTTCCATTTACATAAATTCAGAGGCAATCTACACCATTTAATCTCAAAAAATTATTTGAACCAAAATATATGAATGCTAAAGTGTGTTACTTCTTTATTTATCTTTTTAGTGATAAAAATGATTTTAATATGTAATGATTCTCTTCCAGAATATTGACTAACTCTTGTCATCGTTTTTTGTTCATTTGTTTGTTTTCACATCACTGCCCTGGAGAGCTGCTGCTGGATTTGAACCATCAAACCTGTGGGCCGCAGTCCCGCACACAACCACTGTGCCACCAGGGCTCAGCCAACATCGTATTTTTTTTACACCAGTGCTTACAAAATCAACATCCAAAAATGCCCTACAATTGCTTAGGTTAAGTTTCAAATGTGACTGAGATTCAAGGAAGAAGACACAGCAAATATTTGGTCTTACTCCTGAGTTAAATATTCTTATCAAAATACATGTGACTAAGAGGTAACTGAACTCTAGGGAATTTTTGCCCAGTGATGTTGCACTGAGTAATCAATTAGGAATACAGTCATCCCCTGGGAATTTTTCAGCTATTTAAAGGAGGTCTTTCATATTCAAAATCTCTCTCTAAAGTTGCTGATAAAATACTCAAACACTTTAGAAAGATAACTCATATGTAAACCAGTTAAAATATATTTGGGTTGCTATTTTATATTGCATAAAATATCTTGGTTGGACTAAAATCCAATAGTTTTTGAAGTTGAGGGATGTTTGATAATGCTAAACTTGTTTAAGAGGGAATGTTGCTGCCTTAAATGTCTCCAGTATACTGCTTGATGCCAATGTCACCTGTAGGAATTCTTTTATTTCTAAGGGTTGAGTATTTGACACTCACTCATTACTTAGATAAAGTCCATAATTGGTAAAAATTTTACTATATTCTCTTAGTAATACTCATTCCCCATTCTGACAGGAGGAAAGTTGACTTGATAAAGAATATTTCCAGATAACTGTGTTATTGTTTAACAAGTTTAATTAATGAAACACAGCAAAAAATATGCAAGTGAAATGTCTTCACAACTCTGACACATTGTAAAATATCATAGGATTCTATACTACTGATGTAAATTACAAAGGGTTCTTTGTTATACCGTTGTTGTACAAAGAATGAACTTGTGTGCTGAAATAATTATAGAGGCAACTTCAATGTAATAGTGATTTAGAAAATTATTCTCTTTGAGAAATTGAAATATTTCTTGAAGACCTGTCAAAGATCAAAAGAAAATAGAATTTTTTAACAGACCAGAAGCAAATATTAGACCTAGCCACAGAGCATAGTTCATGTCCTGACCTGCAGAAAGGAGGTCAACAACATTAGAACCAGAATCCCAAGCAGGGTTCACAAGTCAAAGCAAAAGCCAAGTTCTGAAAGATAAGCAGCTCTGCTCAGAGTCTTTGCAGACATAAGCATGAAACTATTAGATGATCACAGATATTGATTGGGCAATCTGTCTCTTTTATGAAAGGAGAACTGACCTATAAACTTCGCCCTTGAATGATGCCAATGTGGGTCAATAGGTCACTCTACTCTCATCAATCAAGGGGCCATATCTGACATGCAGACATTGATAGAACAGTGCTTGCTATGTGAGTTCAGTGATTTTAGATTTAGCTGAACTGCTCCTTTCATGCAACATCTTCTTAGTTGACAAAGGTAATCTAATGGATACAAAAAGAAGACAAAGCTTGTAAGTGGAAGCAGTGTTGGCTGGACTTGGGCAAATATGCAGACTTGCTACACCACAGACTTAGTCTACATTTCTTGTCAGAAGACCAGAATATTAAAGCAGTTGCTTACATTTTAGGTAGTCATAACACAGGAACATTGTCCAAAACGTCTTGCCAATTTCAACTTTCAGTTGCCCTGTAAGGACAGAGTAGAACCAAGACCATATCTTTCTCCCTTGGTGGGTTCCAACAGCCACACTTTCAGTTTTGCAGTCCCTTCCCCCATGACCACCGAGTCCTTTCCGACTCATAGCAGCACAACACAACCAGAGAAGAGCTAGGGAAAACTGAAGATTGACAGTTCCACTTCCTTTTCACTCCCTTTTTGTAAAAATAAAATGCGTAAATGATACAGTGATTAACTGTAAAAATTATATTAAGTTGTAAGCAAAAAGGACCCCTCCTATTCATCTACCCAATTTCTACAACCACACCCAGCACCATCCTGTAACAGAAAACCATAATTATAAATGTCTTATTTATTCTTCTAGAAATTTCACATATATTAAAGTGAATACGGATGCATAGCTCTCAGGTCAACCTTAATTCCACTGCAAAGTTTTCCATTTATTAGAAAGTATTGATTTGTCATTATTCTAATTTGGTTTCCTTTGTTTGAACAACAAAAAATGATAATCATGCTCAAAGAAATGAAATTTGAACACTCAGGAGTGGTTGTACGCTACAGAAATGTTTACAGATATTACCTAACTTTAATCCTTACAAAAATCCTAAGATGCAGGAATTATTATTATAATTAAAATAGGAAGTCATAAGCATAGGAAATGTAAATCATCTTCGAGGTTAGGTAGAAAGACATCTGATCCTTTCTCTTCTTTTCAGTCTCTTGTAATCCTCAAATCTGTGTGCAAGTCTTCTACTGCTACCTAAAGTCTGTCATGATCACATCTCTAGGGATCACCGATTCGATTTCTGACCTCAAGTTCTGTGCCTTTAAGTTAAAAAATTCCAGACTTTGGATCCAGGAAGATTCTAATAAAGTTTCACTACTTACTAGTTATGCAGATGTGAAATCTTTTCTATTCTCTCAAAAGGTAAAATAGGAGGGAAAGGGCATGCCGAAAGTTGGTGCCCTGCTTGCAGAAACTCACTAGATTTCTATAAGCAAAAGAAGAATATTTTCGATAAGATGGACTGACACAACGGGAGCAACTGGGGTCTCACACATAAGCACTGTGCAGATGACACAGGCCTAGGCAGAGTGTCCTTCTGCTTGTTGTACATCAATCGCTCTGAGGGGGACTGACTTGATGGCAACCTAACAACAACAATAACAACAGCAAAAAGACAATCCCGTCTGGGATGAAACACTTAAACAATTAAACACTTAAGAATAAACCAGACAAACCGTGTCTGGAACTTAAATACTGAATATTACCCAAGGCAGTGAAAGAAATCAAAGAAACTCTAAACGAGTAGAGAGATTTACCATATTAAGAAGTTAATAAGCCTAAACTAACAAAGATGTCAATTCTCCCCAAACTGATATGCAAGGCTTAATGGAATTTCTATGAAAATCTCAACAATACTTTTTGTAGATACAGGCAGGGAAGACTGTCCTGAAATAATCTATAATAGCTGAAACAGTTTTCACAAAAAAAAAGAAATTGGGGGATTCAAGTTACAGTGAAATCTATGAGGCTAGAACACAAAAGGAGTTCCATGATTCTCAAGTTCTCTTAAGGTCTCCATGTTTGACAGGTGCAGTCTTCTCATGTTTTTTCAAGCAATCATTTTAGTGGGAAGTGTTGGAATTCCCTTTCTCTGACAGGTTTCTGCCTTGCACGTGTTTCCTCTTTCACTGTTTTTACTGTGTACAAGAATGCAGACAGTTATCAAGACGATATGGTATTGGCAGAGAAATCTACATATATATTCATGGGATGGAATAGATAACCTTGAAATAAATGTCCCGATGGACTTTTTGACAAGAGTGCAAATCAAATCTATAAAGAAAACATGGCTTTCTGAAAAATAATGCTGGAACAATTGGATACCCATGAATCCTACCACTTACTCCCCCCCCCCCAAAAAAAAAAACTCCACCAAACTTGACCTATTTCTCACACTTTATGCAAAAATTGATTCAAAGTAGAGTACAAACTTAAATGTAAATCTAAACACTATAAAACTTCTAGAAAAAAATTGGAGATCTTCAGAACCAACACTAAGCAAAGAATTCACATTAAAGAAAATTGATAAACAGGACTTTATAAATATAGATATTTTACTATGCAAAAGATCTTATTAAAGATAAGTTACAGAGTGAGAGAAAATGCATTTAAGATACACACACACAAAATCCTAGAATCTAGGCTATATAAGGAACTCTCAAACTCAATAGAGAAAAAAGTCAAACAATCTAGTTACTAAGTAAATGGTCAAAAACCAAGAGACGTTTCACAAAATATGTACAAATGGAAAATAAACACTACACTAAAATAGATATATAGGCTATAAGTACATGAAAGGATATCTATGATAATTAGCTTTGATATTGCTGCTGTTATTGTTGTTAGATGCCTTTAGGAGATTTCAAATCAGAGTGACCAACAAAACATTACCCTTTACTGCACTTCCGTCCCCAGGGCTCAGCTTGGGCACCGCGCTGCAGCTACTCCATCTGTCCTTCCCACAGAGGGCCTTTCTCTTCTCCTCTGACCCTCTACTTTATAAGCTCAACATCCTTCTCTAAGGTTTGCTCCTTTCTTATAGCTAACTGTCCATAGGCTGTGAGACAGTCTCCCCACGCTTGTGTCTAAAGAATATTCTGTCTGTACTTCTTTCAGGGTGGATTTTTTTTTTCATTCTTCTGGAAGTCCATGATACAGCTAATATTTTCTGTCACATCATAAATCAAGTGCATTAATTTTACTTCCATCTTCTTTATTCTTTGTCCAGCTTTCATGTGAATATGAAACAATTAAAAGCACTGTGGCTTACATACTTTAGTCCTCAAAGTAGCTTTCCAACACTTGAAACATCAAACCTGTGGGACAATGTAAACATTAGCCATTTGGGAAATGCAACTTAAAACCGTGAAGTGATACCATTTATTCAGAAGACAGAAAATTAAAAATAGCTACTCCTTCAAATACTGGCTTAATGCAGGATCACTCACACATTGTGGGAGAGAAGATAAAATCATGCAACCACTCTAAAAAAATTCTTCAGAAACTAATCATGCAGCTACCATTAGAACCTGTAATTATACTCTTGGCCCTTATCACAGAAAATGAAGACTTATGTTTGCACATAAATATGTTCACAGATGTTTATAGCCATTTTATTCTTAATAACCCAAAGCTGGAAGCAACCTATGGTATTCTGTGGACTGGAATCATACATGTGAAACATTCTAGCTATTTGCTCTCATGTCCTTATCCTCAAATGAAAAGCTGTGTGCTTTAAAGCAATGTGAGAAATTCACATGTGAGAAATGACCCATAGTGATAATGTTACCAACTCTGGAGCCTAACCTAGACGATCTGTCTAATCTCTCAGGGCACTCACCACCACAGAGTCCATTCTGACTCGGAGTGACCCTGAGGGCAAAAAAGAACACTCTGGCAGGTTTCCAAGACTGCAACTCTTTAGGAGGGTAGAAGGCCTCATGTAGCTTCCACAGAACTGGTTTGTTTGTTTGTTTGTTTGTTTGTTTGTTTGTTTTATTGGGGACTCATACAACTCCTATCATGATCCATACATAAATCCATTGTATCAAGCACATCTGTACATTCATTGCCCTCATCATTTGCTTTCTACTAGAACCCTT
This sequence comes from Nesogale talazaci, assembly GCA_004026705.1. NCBI lineage: Eukaryota > Metazoa > Chordata > Mammalia > Afrosoricida > Tenrecidae > Nesogale > Nesogale talazaci. Next base: position 4,547 of record PVJH01020101.1, on the reverse strand, counting down.
GGTATCAGCTCCTCATTTTCCCCTCCCTCCCCACTCCCCTCTCCCTCATGAATCTTTGATAATTTAAAAATTATCGTCAGGTCATATCTTACACTATCCGATGTCTCCCTTCACCTACTTTTCTGTGCTCCATTCCCCCAGGGAGGAGGTCATATGTTGATCCTTGAAATTGGTTTCCCCTTTCTATTCCAACCCACCTTCCCTCCACACTCCCAGTATGGCCATTCTCACCACTGGTCCTGAAGGGATCATCTGCCTGGATTCCCTGTGTTTTCAGTTCTGTTCTGTACCAGTGTACATACTTTGGTCTAACTAGATTTGTAAGGTAGCATTGGGATCATGATGACATGGAGGGGCAGGGAAGCATTTAGGAGCTAGAGGAAAGTTGTATACTTCATCATTGCTACACTACACACTGACTGGCTCATCTCTTCCCGATGACCCATCTGTAAGGTGATGTCCAGTTGCCTACAGATGGATGTGGGTCCTCAATCTGCACTCCCCCTCATTCACAATGATTTGATTTTTTTTTGTTCTAGGATGTCCGATACCTGATCCCATTGACACCTCATTAATCACACAGATTGGTGTGCTTCTTTCATGTGGACTTTGTTGATTCTGTTCTAGATGGCCACTTGTTTACCTTCAATGCTTTAAGACCCCAGGCACTATATCTTTTGATGGCCAGGCACCATCAGTTTTCTTCACAATTTTTGATTATGCACCCATTTGTCTTCAGTGATCATATCATGGAATGAGCACACAATGTGAATTTTTGTTCTTTGATACCCGATCCCTTCGACACCTCGTGATCACATAAGCTGGTGTGCTTCTTCCAAGTGAGCTGATACTTTCTGCTAACCTTCCAGACCAGAGGTACAAGTGTTCAGTCAGGGAGAGGTTATTTCATTTCTCTATGTCTTTATTTTTCATGTGCAATAAGGAAATAAGGCAATATATATGCAAAGCACTTAGGGAAGCCCCTGGCAAACACTTCTCACACAAGACATCTGACATTTTGCCCAGAGCAAAATATTTTAATACACGTTAATAAATATTTGGTGAGTGAGTGAATAAATGATTTATTAAAGTTTTAAAATACTTTCCCACAGCTGTGTAAATTACTGACTCCTTTCTATCCCTACCACTATAATTCTCTCAAGACCCTTATTATACTGGTGTAATATATATATATATATATATATATATATATATATATATATAAAATGCTTAACATACCTAGACGATTGTCTGACACAAAAGAAATATTCAATTATGGTAGGCATGATTAGATTGTGTGAGTCTAACCCAACTCCTTCACAATTTTATCAGAGAAAATCATTCTAAAATATATAACATTACCTTAATTATCCACATTTACTTATTCTCATAATAAAGTATAAATCTATTAGCAAAACATTTAAGACCTCACAATATGACTTCATTCTGGTTTTATAATACTAATAAAATGCTTGGTATATAATTCCTATAATTATATTTACTATCTTTTCCACTAGATTCTTTTCATATCCTATAATCCAGCCATATGAGGTCATTCATTATTTTCTAAAGAAGCTATGTGTGTTAGGCCTGGTCAACCAGAGAAACAGATCCAGTGACATCCATATGTGTAAGAAAGAGCTTTATATCAAGAAGTCATTATGCATCAATAAAACATTCTAGCTCATTCCAGCTCAAGTCCATAAGTTTGCTGCTGATCCATAAGGCCCTCTTCAGACTCATCCAGCAGCCTGCAATGATGCAGAATGCTAGACTAGCACAGGCCAGTGGGTACAAAGTCTTGTGGACCCAATAGTGGTGGGTGTATCTCCAGGGCTCTGGCAGGCCTCAGAGTGACTGCCCATCAGCAACTTGAAGACAGAGTGAGAAAGGAGAGTCCCAGGACCCTCCTTATAAGAACACTACTCCCACAAGGAGACATCGACAGGCTGTGACCTAATTGGTAGACTGTACTCCACCCCTACGCTTTATATACCTACAAGTTGACATGAAATTATCCACACCACAACTCTGTCTGTAATATTCTTGATCTCTATATTATCTGGACTTGCTCTTTCTTTTCCTGAAGCCTCTGTGCTATCACCACTCTGTACCCTACCACCCACCCGCATCCATCTCACCATCTAAACCACTTCTCAAGAGAATGGTTGCTTGCTCTTTTTCTCCCCCCACTTGCAGGACCCAGCACCAGGACTAGCACATTATTCTCATTTTGTGTATGTGGTGTAGGGTTGAGGGGAAAAGTCACCAACTTTCTCTTTTTATTGTGAATTAGATAAAGGTTTACAGAGATCATCGGTTTCCTATTCGACAATGCCTACACATTTTGTATCAAATTATCTATTGTCATTTTCTAAACTCGAGTTCTGCACTAGTCTCTTTGAGATGTGGTCATTATAATTGAGTACTAGGTACTATGTTTGATGAAGTGCTTAGATTTCTAGGAAGCAGGGCACTTGTTTTTAAGTGTGCATGAAAAGTTCCCACATGAATTTCTTTACAAATCCTGGATAGACATGCATCTCTATGGGGTTTATCAGAGCTTCATGGAAAGCAGGCTCCCCCATTTTTCCTGCTTTTCTTTCCCACATGCTGTCTTTCAAGAATACTTCTTCCAGCCACTGTAACCTTGAGCTGGCCAAACCTCCCAAACACATACACCTGGGACGACTTTCCCACCAAGTCTTTTTCCATCTCTTATCCAGATGCCCTGAAGTCTATTCTAACACATGAACAAGCCCCGAGTGTGTCAGTTTAACTGTGCACTGTAGGGTTTTCTGTATGGGCTTGTCTTGGTCTTAATTCATATATGTGTTTGACTTCTTATCGTGAAGTATGTGCAGCTCTACAAAGCAGATCATCAGTTTCATGTTCAACATTTGTTGCAACTCATCCATTGCATTTTATTTCACTTCATCCATTTTAATCCCTTCAATGTACCATTACCTATCCCACTTTCTCCCTGGGTTGGCTGTCTTCATTCTTCCTTCTTTCTTCTTTCTTAACTCTCTGAAAGTTGTCCTTGAGTAAATTCTATACGTTTGCTCTTAAGTGGCTGATTATTTGAACACGAAGGTGAGTTTAGTTCTGGATCTTAGCAGTGACTAAGAATCATAGTCCCACTGGTCTCTGTCTGATCATTAAGACCACTAAGCTGGGTCTCTTTGACAAGTATGAGTTTTGTTCCACATTTTTCTTTCACTCTACACAGGACCTTAATGTGGCCTTTTGGGGAGAAGCTGGCAGTGGTAAGTATCCACCATGAGTTCTGGTCTCAGGATTTTAGAAACTGACATGCGCATCATTTATTGGACTATTCGTTTCATAGATCATTCAATTTTCATCACTCGTTTCCTAGATACAGGAAGAGAACAATAATTGCACCTTAGATAACTGCTCACAAGTTCCTGAGCTTCATAGGTATTCAATGGCTAGCTTTGACAAAGTAGATCACCACATGTTTCTTCCAAGCAAGGTGGACTTAAATTCTAAGCTTTTAATCCAGGTGAACTTAAATTTTAAGCCTTCAGATAACATCCAAGTATACCAACTGTCCCACCAAGGGACTTCCACTTCACTTACCAATCTCCAGTCTTCCTTGCCTGAAACATTCCTATTTCTAAGACTTTTTTAATAACTATTTTTAAGCATCTCAATATTTGATTGCTAACTTAGCTTACATTTTTTCTAATATACATGTCCCAGTCACATGATTTAAATATTTTACTATTCTACATTAATACCTAGTTTGACTTTAAAGTGCCAGCCTAGAATTCTACCTCATACTCTAAATTATAGACAGTGAGAGAAGATATAGATTTCACATAATGAGTCCAACGATGTATATGAACCTGACTTCATTTTCAAGATTAAATCAGATAACTTCTACTTTAATAGGAAGAAATTTCTATATATCATGTAACTAAATCAAATCATTCTTAGACCAAAGATACCACTTAAAAAGTGCATGACTCTATTTAAAAATAGTTTTATGTACCCGATTTTCTGTGTGGTTAAAATTTCTGATAAGATTTTGACTTTAAAAATAGTTTTTCAGTCAAAACCTCCCATACATCTTTAATTGATAGTACCTTTTTCATCACTAATTCATCCTTTGGCAAAAATTGATCTTCAAAGGATTAGAGTGCTCTCTCCCTGGCTAGCTTTAACTATTAATCACTGCCTTCCATTGTCCCCTATTTTATTGAAGTCTCATCCACTCTACTATATAGAGAAATATAATCTAATAAAACTTTACATCCTCCTTTCCTCTTTCCATTTATATATGATGTCAAATCTGATGATGTAAGCACATTTTCTATTTGTAGCCTGAGCTTTGCCTGTGACGGGGGCATGGTAATAACCCAACCAAATTCACGGTCATTGAGTTGCTGCTGACTCACAGTGACTCTAGAAGACAGGGGAGAACTGCCCCCTGTGAGCTTTTGAGACTGTAATTCTTTTTTTTTTTTGGGGGGGGGGCGGGGCATCACTGCCTCTGGTGGTCGTGGGCGCTACCCAGTGCT